>ML977566.1:602100-612845 GCA_010015725.1 Amniculicola lignicola CBS 123094
AAGAGATAGTTAATAATAAAGATAATAATCTAGAGGATAGAGAATAGGTAGTTAATTACCTAACTACTGCAGTATATCTCTATTATATAACTAGCGAAGATATCTATAATACTAAAAGGTATAAAGTTACTAATTAATTTATTCTAGATAATTATTATTATATAATATACTAAGGAGAACTTTAGGATACTAGTATAGCTATAGTATCTATAGTTAGAAAAGTATAACTTAAGGCCTATATACAAGAGTACCCTTAAACTAAGATTAACTAGATACCTAGATCTGTAAATATTAGTTTTAGTAGCTAAGGATCTAAAGGATTAATTAGTACTATATAGATCTAGAACCCAATTAGAATAGTTATATACTACATCCTAGATATACTAACCCTATTCCTCCTCTGCCTTATAGATACTAATAGACTAGGTATATACTATAATAATACTCTTAATATAATTATATAAAAGGATAGAAGTACTATCCCTATTATCTAAAAGTAGGGATACCTATTTTTCAACGTTAGTAAGAATAAGATTACTATATTCTTTACAGAAACATAACTTTAATATCTCTATTAATATTTTAGATACCCTTATATAGAGAGGCTTTATAGTATACTTACTAGAGCTAGCTATAAGGCTAACTATACTATACTAGAGGAAATTCACAAATTCTATTATTACTACTAATTATATAACCTAGCACCTTATTGATTTAAGTTTAGCATTAAGGATAATACTAACTTTAACTATAAGATTATTATCAACGTTGTATATATTAGTAGAAAGGACGTCCTCTATATTATTAATACTAATATATTATTTCAGGCTGCTATCTTCCTTAAATCTATATCTATATAAGATATATGGGACGCACTCTATAAATACTAGATTAATACCTATTAAGGACTACCTAACTTTATTATATATAACCTAGGAACTAACTTTACCTCTAAAGACTTCTATAATTATATAAAGATTATAGGAGTAGAATATAAATAGATACTAGTTAAGGCCTACTATATGAGGCACGTTAGGGTAGGCAATTTGGTTTAGGGCAAAATGTATGTATTAAGACAAATCCTTGAGGAGCCCTCAAGGATACGTCTAAGAATATATAGGATAGGTTAGGTGATTAGGGCTAGTCTTAGCCTAGGGCACCTCTAAGGGAGATCTGTAGGATCTCTGTTGGAGCCTATATAGAAATATCCCTAATAACTACCCCCCCCTTTCTTAATAACTCAGCCTAAGTTATTGTAACTAGGTGTTAAATAGGTTACTCTTAGGTATCTGTTAGTCTTATAGGGGGTCCTTCTTATAGAGGAGCTAATTGAACTCTAGGAAAACTCCCTGTAGGAGAAACCTTAGTTTAGAGAAATTGCCTTCCTGCCCTTAGCATTGTTATTAGGGGATGTCCTAAGATCTTTATTATTGACTTAACCTAATAAATACTTATAGCGTAGTAGTATACCTCTGCTAATGGCCTAGGCCTTGCGTAGCCTGTTTACAAATTATCCTATAGATATTTTTATATAGTATACTTGTCTATAGAGCTGGTTTGTTAAGGGGTTAACTCTTATATAAAGTCTACTAATAGTATCTACCCCTCTACCTTCTACTTTGTTGATTGGGTGTATCTAATGCCCCTGATTAGCATAATGCCTTCCCACCACTTGCCCTTTTGATAGGCCACTGGGGGGGAGACTTAGTGTTTAGATAGTAACTAAGTTTCCCTTAGTGGTAGATGTGATAGCATAGAGATTACTCCTCTTATATACTTGGCACTAAGTACTATTTACTTGTTAGGAGGTCTACTGTAGGTCCTCTTAAGTAGGTAATATAATGGATAACTAGTAAGGAGGCTGGTAGTCTCCTCTTCTAGTTATTAGCTATTTACTGTTTACCTCTTAGGGCGTAGGCGGCTCTTTACCAGAGTGTAGTTTAGGGACTTAGGTGCTGTGCTTTAGATTAGGTATAAAAAGGTGTTTTCCACTCAGGGTTGACTCTTCTTCTTACACCTTACTTTTTAACAAGTACTCTAAGTTGCTCCTATTACTACCTGCTCCTATTATGCTATCCTTTACTACTATTCCCATTAGTACTATCCTTAATACTCCTATTCTATATTATATGTTGTTGCTCTTACTAAATATAGAGCTATAGCCTATACTAGTAGCCTACTAGTAGGTTTTATTATTCCTACTAGCGCCCTATTAGTATTGTAGTATATTCCTGCTAACTACTATCTAGGTGTAAGTATTATATTATTAGACTTATGTCCACAAGCAAGACTATTCCTAATAGGTCCTATAAGGGCTTTATTAAGGCTCTATTATATCCTAGTGAGTTCTACTGGGTAGTATCTTCTATATAGACTATATATAAGCCTTGTTAGGATATAAAGGCTAGGGGTTGCATTAAGGCAGGTAGTTCTGTTTTTTTTTCCCTATAATCTCTCTGCTAATACCCTATTTAGGTTGCACCTGTGTTCCATTACGCTATCAACGTCCTTAAATACCTTCTCTTAATTACTTGCTACTATACCTCCTACCAGTTTAGTACTATGCCTACTTTTCCTAATAATACATTTATAGCTGCCTTGCTGGCAAATACTATGCTCTATAGTAACTAGAGTTGCGTATAGAGCTATACTTAGTTATTAGCTCCTGCCTTCAGTACTACTAAGAAGGAAGAGAAGTAATTAATTAAGGAGATGTATTAAGGTGACGTTGTAGCCTACTAGTGGGCTTAGGAGTAGTCTATAGACAACAATTTGCGTTGCTATAAGGTTTGTCTACCCTTGCTCCTAAATCTTCCTAAAGAGTTTCCACTAATATACTTAGATAGGTATTAGTTCTATAGGCCTCTATCACCCTACTAATATTATTGTCAGTATTTAATATAAGATAATCTTCTAGGATTCTAGTAGGGGTTTGGCTCCTTGTAAGCGTCAATTCTACTACTATAGTACTTATGTCCCTAGTGAGTCTAAGGGGATAGATGTAAGTGAGAGCCCTATTAAGTATAGGAAGACTCCTAGTTACTCCGCCTCCCTAGATCTTAGTTTAGGTGCTATAGAGTTGTAGATAGATAAATATCATTATACTTCTCTTCTATACTTAGTATTTCAGAGCTGTAGTATATTTCATTAACTAACTTAGTAATCTATAATATATAGTCTCCTTATTCCCAACTTAGTAAGATGAGGGAGACTTCTCCCTTTGCTGTAACTTCTGGTATGCTTAGCCTTTTTATCTTAGGAAGGGCCTTTTCTGCCCTAAGGCCTGCGTAGCTATTCTCCGCCCTTTCCCTAAGACGTGTCTTAAGGGGAGATCTAGTACTTATAGAGTACTTTAGTACAGTTTGTAAGATTTGCCTTATATTCCTATATTACTTTCTCTTCTAGCTAGCCTAGCTATTTAACCTTGAAATGTTGTTTGGATATGATATCCTTATAATATAAGATTCCCTTAACCTTATAGTGTATAGTACTATCCTAGTCTAGGTTATAGTCTAGAACCTCTACAGGTCCTGGCTGGAAACCCCTTAACTTAGGAGGGGGTCTCTATAGTTCTAATAGTAAGATATGGAATACTGGATGGATCTGTACTATTAATAGGGGGAGATCTAGCAGGTATGCTAGTTTACTAACCTTCTTTAGGACTGTGAACAGCCTAAGGTAACAGTAATTGAACTTCTTAGATAGTTTTGTTGTCATAATGTTCTTCTGGTTAAGTAGGACCTTATTGCTAGGTAAGAAGTGGGCTGGGAGGCGCTTTTTATTATACTAATATTGGTACTACTCTTATACTTACTTAAGGTTAGTAGCTGTAGTCTCCTAGTTCTCAAACCACTCCTATATCTTTGTAATGACTTGCTATTATAGGTCTACTAAACTTCTAGTATACCTAACATCCTGCTATAGTAAGGGGTTAGGTCTCTAAAGCTAGTGTTTGTCTAGCACCCTATTAAAGCTTGAGGGCTTTAAGCTGTAGGCAAGTTTAATAGGGGTGAACCTTATTATAGAGTATTCTTTAGAGTTATATATAAACTCTGCATAGGGTAGTAAGTCTACCTAATTATCTTAGTTGCAGTTTATGTAGATCTAGAGGTAAGACTCTATCTCCTAATTCTGGCGTTCAGTTTGCCCGTCAGTTTGAGGATAGAATACTATTAATAGATATTTCTTGATCTTGAGGTAGTAACAGATATTAGACTAGAACTGACTTATGAATACTACTCCTTAATTGGTTACTAGTAATATAGGTAGCCCTGCCTTTAGGAAAACTTGTGTTAGTAGTAGCTTAGCTAGCTACTAGGCTGTAATCGTTTTGTTTATAGGGAGGTACTAGGTATACTTAGAGAATCTATCTACTAGTACCAGAACGGCATTATATATATTACTATTATTATCCCTTAACTCTGGCAGATCAGTTACAAAGTCAAGGGAGAAGTGCTTCTAAGGCTTAGAGGCTAGGGGGAGTAGTTCCAGTAGTCCCTATAGCTTATACTAACAAATCTTATTTATCTAACAAGGTGCATAGTAGCAGATATATGTCTTTACGTCCTCTTTGAGGTATTTCTAGAAGTACTTCTGCCTAAGGACTTCTACTGTCCTTGTAACACTATAGTAGCCTCCTATTAGGTTATTGTAATTCCAAATAAGGATAGCTTCCTATAGAGATATATTATTGGGGATCTACACTTTCCCATCTCTATAGAGGATACTACTGGGGTTAACTATCTAGTTTAGCATGCCCTTAACTGCTCTGCCCTCTTCCTGCTGCGTCAGCGCCTTATACCTAGAATAGGCTACATCCTAGGCTTAGGACTCTCTGATATGGTCTAAGAGGAGGTCTAGGGTATCTAGTGCAAATATAGTATCTCTAGATGCTGCTCTATGTACCTGTATATACAACGAAGCAGCTCCAGTAATTGGAGCCTTAACTATAAGCGCCTTAGCGCATTGATTAGGAGTTAGTAGCTCTAGATCTAGCTGGTTGTTGTGTATAGCTTTAAATAGGTTAGTCCCTAGAGGATTGCCTTGATCAGTGGAGCTCAGGGGACTACCTAAGGGTAATATATTACTATACGGACTTATGCTGCGGATATCCTGTACTAAAGGTGCTATTTTAGAGAGTTAATAGGAACCTGTAGGCCCTACTCTAGAGAGGTCCTCTCTCTGTGCTTTTAGCTTAGCTTCCTACTATTTTTGCGCTTAAGCCCTAGTTATCTAGATAGACCAGATTTGAAGCTTTTGTTGGAGGGTTGGTAATATAGTATCTTGTATTTACTAGCCTACTCTAAGTGTGAAGCCCTTCTTATAGTCAGGTCTTTATAATAGGGCGTTAGCTGGATTGTCCACCCCTAGCTTATACTTAATCTTAAAGTTGTACTTTGCTAGTTCCTTAGCCCAGTAGGCTTACTTTAAGGATAGTACTTTAGTAGTTATAAAGTACCGTAGGTTGTTGTGATTGGAAAGCACCTAGATTACTTTAGGGGCGTAAGCAGCATAGTGCTACTACTGTTAGAACGCAGATATAATAGCGTATAATTCTTTGTTATACGTTAGCTAATTAACCTCTAGTCCTAAGAACTTTTGGCTCCAGAAGGTAACTAGCTTCTAATACTTTTCTAAAGCTATGTAGGTATCTTGTAGCTGGAGTATAATAGCTACTATTACAAAATCCAATATATCAGTGATAATTATTACTAGCTTCTCAGTCTGGAAGTGCTACAGGACTAGGGCCCCTAGGAACTTCTCTTACAGTTCTTTAAAAGTAGTGTATACTTCCTTTAGCCAGCTCTAGGGAAGGTACTACTTTATTGGTCCCTTCCTAGTTAGCTTCTTCCCCTTCTTCTTTCCAAGGCTCTTAGAGCCTTAGTTTAGGTCTTGGGTAGCTTTGAGTAGGTTTATTAATAGCTCTACTACTGTACTATAGTTAAAGATAAAGCGCCTATAAAAGTTGGCGAACCCTAGGAATACCTGTACCTCTTAGTAGCTTATAGGCACCAGCTATTTGCGGATAGTCTAGACCTAGGTTAGGTCTATTACTACCCCCTTAGGGGTAACAATGAAGCCTAGGAACTCTACAGCCTTAGTAGAGAATATATATTTGCTTACTTTGCAAAAAAGCCCCCAGTCTAGGAGTCTTTCTAGTACTTCTTTAACATAAAGATTATACTAATCCTCTTCTTTGCTGTAGATGAGGATATTGTCTAAGTACATAATACAGGTATAATCTAGGAGCCCTCTAAGGGCCCTTTGGATATAGGACTAGAATGTCACTAGTATATTAGCAAGCCTAAATGGCATTATAAGGTACTTGAAGTGGCTATATCGGGTCTTAAAGGCTGTTTTCTACTTATCACCTTCTTTGATTTGGAGTCTGTGATATATATCTCTTAGATCCAATTTTGTAAAGATTTTAGCTTTAGATAGTCTATCTAGCATCTTGCTAACTAGTGGGATAGGGTACCAGTTCTTTACTATAACCTTATTTAGACTGTAATAGTCTATGCAGAGTTGTATTATACTATCTACTTTAGGGACAAAGAGGATAGGGGCGCCTATAGGCGATTTGCTTGGATAAATCCATCCCTTATCCTATGCTATATTAAGGTATTCCTATAGGAGATCCAGCTCCTTTCTAGAGAGGTTATAGATAGGTATATTAGGAATCTTCCCACCTTCTTTGATATTAATAGCATAATTATATTCGCTGTTTAGGCGGATAATCTTTGTCTGGTTTTTGCTGAAATTCTGCTACTAATAATAAAGTTTATCTAGTACATATTTCAGTTCCTTAGTATCTGGTGCGTCGTCTGCTAAGTATCTATAAGCCTCCTTAGGTTACTTACAGGACTGGACTAGGGTAAGCATAGCTTATATTAGCTCAGTATTGTATATATTACTTATTATGTAATGTACAGCTACCTTGGGTAGCTATAATAGTATAGGGTTGTTTTTAACATACTTTTTTAGGTGGTCTATAATATTAAGGGTCCAGTTCTTTAACTATAGTAGTCCTTAGTTCTGGTAATACTAGGCGTTATAGACCTCGTCCCTGCTGGGGCCTTTTGGCCCCTTCACCTTTCTAACTAATTCCTAGAGGAGTTCTAAGGTGATCTACTTATAGGCTTGATTATTAATTTCTTAAAACCTTATTTATATAGGTTGAAGGACGTAGGTATATTCTCTATAGCTTACTTTGCCTAGGAGGTCTACTGCCTTAACAATCTGGACTCTCTTAGGAGTACTCTTATTATCCTACTATTTAAAGGTACTAGTAGAGAATTGGATTTGAGGGTTAGTGGCCTGCAGCTATAGATATCCCAATACTAAATTGTATCCTATAAAGCTAGTGGCCTAAAACTACTTAGGGCCTACTAACTTCCTAATACCCTAAGAATTATAATAACTTATTATTAGGTTATAGGGCTTGCTAAGTTGTAGCTTATTGTTATTAATGAATATAGCTACTGGCTTTCTATGGAATAAGCTATGCTTAAGCTTAGTCTTCTCTACTACCTAATTACTAATTAGGTTCAGCTCTGCGCTGCTATTATATAGGGCTTAGAGGCTTAATAGATTACTGTTATCTCTTTCTATAAGGACGTCTACGGTAATCTATAGGCATTTCCCCTTAGAGTATTTCCCTAACTGTAGCTGGGAGAGGTTTGTAATTAGGGCTAGTCTTTTCCTAAGTTGCTATGTGATGGCCTAGGGGTAGTATTACTACTAGTTACTGCTAAACCTTGCTAGTTCTTCTAGTGCAGTTTCTAGTAGTTACCCCCCTATCCCCCTTGATTCCTGTGGGAGTCTTAAGAGTTAGAGTAGGACTAGTCCTTACTAGGTGCTCTACTGCTTAGTATTAGGGTACCTTTAGCTTAAGTTAGTATTGAAAATCATGTCCCTTAGGATAACTTCTAGTCTATCCTCTTCCATTCTTTAGAAGGTTTAGTGTTCTGTTGGGAAGCAACTTACTTCCCCCCTAAGGGCCCTTTACTAGGGTTTAACACCTACAGCAACTTTTCAGTGGTTTTAAGGTTTCTCTTAAAAGCTGTCCAATCCTGAGTCTCTTGTAATACTATTAGGTGTTGGACTTCGTTACATATAGTATTAGGGGCCTTAGCCTATACGAAAGTGATCTTTAGGTGCTTATTATCAGTCCTATTAGGGTGCTTAAAGAATGAGCTATCTAGGAGCAACTCCTTCTTGCTAAGTTAGAGTAGGAATAAGTCTACTAAGTCTATGTCTCTCCAACTTAGGTTAAAGAACTGAAGATAGTTGTCAAATTTGGTTAAGACTGGGTCCTGGACTAGGGCAGTAGCTTCCTAATATAGTTCTGTCTAGGTAGTAATAGTACTATCTTCTACCTTTCTTTAGCATAGTTCCCTATAAATAGGGAACTGTATAGTGCTAAGGGCCTATCTAGTCCTTATAATTAAGTTAGTAACAATCTATACTATGTTAAATATAGACTTAATATTATGCCTCTATTGTTTAACAGCAGCAGCCTAAGGCGTGCATTATTTATTACCCAAACTCAGTTGGGGGTAAACTTTCTATAGTACACTAAGTACTTTAGATGCCTCCTTAGCTGTAGACTGGGGTTGGTTATAGGCTAGGGAGGTAACAGCGACTAGGACAGCTAGCGCTTTAGCTATGTCTATCTATTATTGCAACTGCTTAAGCTCCTCTTAGGGGGCTCCTTAGTCTTCTATAGTAAATAGCATTTGTATTCATTAACCTAAGATTTGCTCTAGTGTTATAATAGTGGTTAGGACTCTTATAGGAAGGCTTTGATCTAGGACTAGTTTGCTAGAGAGAGGGTTAATACTTAGATTATAGTGGTATACTAATCTATTAACTAAGCTACTAGGAGTAGGGACACTACTATTTCCAGCCTTATTATTTCCCAGTTGGGTCCTACTATTACCCTAGTAGCTATCTAATACTGCAGTATAAGTGGACGCCCCTATACATAGACTATCCCTTATATAGGAGGTAGTTGGGACCTTACAGTTATCAAGTTTGTCCTGCCTATCTTCAGGGTCAACGCTGGCCCCTTAATGGGTTAAGTATAGGTTACCTTAGGCTCCCCTACTCTTAAGTTCTTGCTAGAGTTATTCCTCTTTATTATTATTATTATTATTGACTTCTGTGAATTGAGGCTCTAGTAGGTCTACTACTAGCTGCTTGCTCTGCTGTCACGTAGAGTAAGCTTAAGCTAGCTTTGCCTTTAGGGGTATACTTATTGCTTAGGTTTAGTGTAGGTAGGTAACGGCGTGTTACTGGGTTGCTGGAGGAGAGTAAAAAGATAAAATAAATAGTTAATTACAAATCAACTGCCTCCTTGTATTAAGGAAAGGGAAGGATTTGAATTATAAGGTATATTAGGGCAGGTAATTTGGTTCAGGGCAAAATGTATGTATTAAGACAAATCCTTGAGGAGCCCTCAAGGATATGTCTAAGAATATATAGGATAGGTCAGGTGATTAGGGCTGGTCTTAGCCTAGGGCACCTCTGAGGGAGATCTGTAGGATCTCCGTTGGAGCCCATATGGAAATGTCCCTAACATACTAGGCTATAGGAAAGATTAAATATATATATGTACTACTCTAACGCACGTATAATATCCTATATACTAAATTAGGGTATAATATAGAGGATAAGGCTATCCTCCAAATAGTAGTAAAGGCCCTAAATAATACTGCAGGCCCAAATAGCCTTATCCTAATACTGCTAGTTTTTAGAGCCTATCTATAGATTTCTAACACCTCTCCCCTATTGCTAGATATTACTATATAAGCTAAAGCAATCTATAAAGTAATAAAGATACTCTACTAAGAAAGAGCAAAAGTTAATATCTATTATATATTAAATACCCGTAATAGACTAAGTATACATAATATTCTATTACTGCTACTAGGCTCTAAGATTATAGCTTAGAGAGAGAAGAAAGGATAGATAGGACTATACAAAATTAAGAGTACAGATAGAAGGAATATTACTATTAACTTAGAAAATGGACCCCTTACACTTTACTATACTTAGGTAAAACCTTATTATTATATAATACCTAAGGAGCAAGACCTAGGAGATCTTAATTAACTAGCCCTAGTATAAATTAAAGCCCTATAGCTAAAGAAAAGAGGTTACCTAAAGAAGATTATCTATATTAAGATATTACACAATAACCCTAGCCTATCTTAAGAACCTAAAAAGCTGCTAGGGGTAACTATCCTAAGAAGGACCTAAGGCTAACTAAGAAAAGCTACATCTCTATACAGAGATAATAACTATATAGATAATAAAGTATTCCTAATATAAAAGGAAAATAATAACTATACTCTAGTAATTAAGCTTTGTATAGATAGAGTAATTATAACTCCTAGCTAACTATTTAAGGAATTAGACTGCATAGAGATAGAAGTACTAATTACTAATAGCACCTTTAAGATCCTCTAATTTAACCCAGCTACCTATAGAGGCTGAATCTTTAACCTATATATAGTTAGAGAGATTAAGGGTAAGAGTACTCAGCTATACAAGAAGTCCCAGCTTATTTTTACTAGATATTTAGATAAGGAAAAGGAGGAGATCCTTACCTAATTACCTATAATCTAGCAGATAAGCTAGAGACTTATCTTAGTAATTATACTATTACTAATCACCTTATATAGTATATATATTAAGCTTAGAGATATTACCTAGGCCTATATTTAGGCTACTAATAAACT
>ML977566.1:614914-688919 GCA_010015725.1 Amniculicola lignicola CBS 123094
AGAAGAAGATATAGAGGAGAGAATAAAGAAGAGAAGTAAAAAGGGGGAAATCTCCTAGAATCTTATACCTGGATAGCCTCCCTAAATAATAGTAATTACTACTTATACCTCCTTATGGATTAGTTAATTAACTTATTATCTAATATACCTCTATTTATACTCTACAATGCAATAACTTACTTAACCCCTCTTTTAATGTACCTCTGTTTACACACTACGTCCTAATAAGCATATTTTAACTTACTTAATCTTAAGGACTATTTGCACGCTCTGGCTATTTACTAGATCTAGCTATAGAAGCTCTCTATACTAACTTACTGACTCCACCAGCTATTTATATAGGAGCCTAAGCTATAAGGGGTGCAGACCAGGCACCAGAACTGCAAGATTTTGATTATTAATTAACATGTACTGGCAAATTACGTCTATATAACCCCTTAGTGGAAATAGCTTTCGTAGAGAGCCTTATCTCTAGGCAAGATCAAGGTCTGACTGCCCTAGATAAGGGTATAGATGAATTAGGTGAACC
The DNA here is from genome assembly GCA_010015725.1 of Amniculicola lignicola CBS 123094. Classification (NCBI taxonomy): domain Eukaryota; kingdom Fungi; phylum Ascomycota; class Dothideomycetes; order Pleosporales; family Amniculicolaceae; genus Amniculicola; species Amniculicola lignicola. Next base: position 615,444 of record ML977566.1, read on the forward strand.
TTCCTAACCTAAGGCATACAAGGGGCTTGCACGATATACAGGGCTAGTAAGGGAGGACATAGATTTAATGTTATAATTAGGTATCTAGAGACTGTAACTGAAGGAACGTACGGATGAAGCAACTTAATCAATAAAACAAAAAGTTGCTAGTGTCTGTACATAGATAATTCAGGGGTATCAACCAGCCTGCGTGTGGGATCACATAAGCTTACCTTACGTGATTAACCGCACGGAGGCTTGGCAAGGGGTACCTGAAAGCTGAGCTTTCGTCCGACTCTAGATAGACATGAACAATACCAACCCCTGATTGCGCACCACCCGGTTACGTCCTGTATATGCATATACACCACGGACACGTACGTTAGGATAGAGCTACCTATCCGCAGCGTACGTTGAAGTCCATTCAACATCATCGCTATTTGTGATCAGGGCTACCGAGCAGATAGTTGCATTTTTTATACCTCGGGCAAAATACAATGGTGTTGATTTTTATCCACCTTGAGAGGGTGGCAAAACAGTGACGAATTCTTGGACTACATCACAATGCACCGTCCATCTTGAAACCCTAGTGAAGATCCTACAACTTACAGTGAACGATAGTTAATTCACAAGCAAAGGATGGTCAAGCGGGTAGGACACAGGGTGGATGACACTTTAGGAGCTCCACCTTCATCAAAAAGTACGGAAACTAGATTGCGTTTGTTGCTCTTAAATATCAAAGGTTCAACGAGAGAACAAGTGACGAAATGAAAACCAAGTGTAGGAAAGTGCAGTATTGAGATAGGCGCCTCCGCTCTGCTTCGAAATCGCACACTACAGAGCACGGCCTTGGCTGCATGACTGTCTGCTTTGACAAGTGCGAGACTCTCCATTCAACCATATACGAGGAACATCTGAGCTCGATACATAATGAATTCGAAGCACATTTGAGTCATACTGTCCTCCGTATAGCCCTCCCACAGCAGTTAGGGCTCCTAGCAAGGAAGTATCAGAGTCCATTGCTAGTAAGATCCTCCACTCGCCATCGCTGACCGGAAATTGCCCAGGGTCAAAAATGGGACAGCGTCTTCAGAAACACCACCAAGAGCGTTGAGCATGGTAGTATCCTGGCGTCTTTTTGCGACATCTTTGGCTTGCTCTATGTCCGAAGAGTAGACAAAGCTCTGGCCTAGGACAGAGCTTTGGTGTTTAAAGAGTGCTCTGACGCAATCCAACGAGCCTGACTCAACAGCATGGACGATTGGAGTTTTGCCGTCGTCGTCCCTAGACCTGACGTTCACCCTCTTGGAGATAGGTTGCCCACACAGGTTGAAAGTGTTGAGTTTAAGCAGATACTGAACAACTCTCACATGGCCCTGTCGACAGGCTTCCGCGAGGGGGGTGATTCCGTTGTTATCTTTTCCGTCAGTGGAAAAAAAGGCGTTTTGGTCTAGAAGCTTCATGATCTCGACATGGCCTCCATGGGCAGCATACCAGAGTGGGCTTCGCCCGCGATAGTCTCGGTAATCAGCACAAAACCCTTTCTTCAACAGTCTTTGTACAATTTCAACGTGACCTCCACATGCTGCAAGTCCAACTGGGGTACCCCTGTATTGGTCCTTTTCATTGCTATAGTTCTCGGTATATTGGCAAAAGAATTCCAAAGTGTCCAGTTTTCCACAGAATGCTGCCCACATTAGAGGAGTGCGAAGGATGCTGTCTCGAACACAAAGTCTGTCCTTTAACATTACCCCTTTAATACCTGCTCGATCAGATATCGCGAGGAGTCGACATATCTTCGTGTGGTTCAGGCTTGCCGCGACATGCATCGGAGTCAGACCGTCCATGGCTCGTTGATTGACATCCGCTTGATAGCCGAGTAGTTTCTCCACAGCGGTAAGATCGCCTCGACTGCAGGCAATGTAAAGAAGCGAACGTCCAAGGACGTCTGTATGATTGATCTGATATTTCACGTCTCCTACAAGGTAGCCTTCATCGAGTAGCACATGGGAGATAGTGCGTGCAAGACAGTCATCAAGTCTGAGTTTGTGAACGCCGTCTCGAATGATTTGGTGGCGGACGAGTTGTCGTGAAAGAATCATCTGAGAATTGATGATGTGGGAAGGAGCATAAGTTTTGAAAGGCTCCTCGGCGAGGACAGACTTGATTTCAGCAAGAAACAACTGTCGTCGATGAATGAAGTCGTGATAGTATTCCGCGCTTACATGAGGGTGTTCAATGAGTCGTTTCGTCTGCAGAATGTGCGCAGAGCCATGATAGCCAAGGGCCCCCAAATCTCGGATGCGGGCGTCCAAACCTCTCAGCTCTTCTAGATCATCAACCCATGTGGTATCTTGCCGAGTGGTTCTGGTGCTCATAAGATGGTAGCGTAGAATGAGATTTTCACCCGTAAGCTCCATGTTCGCTTCTATAACCTGATCGAAAAGTTTGAAGTCTTTGAATACTTTATCGAGATGAGGAAGGCATTCTTTCCGACTCCGGCGAATGGGATCATGTTTGAACCGCTGGATCATATCATCACCGAGAAACTTCAGTTCTTTCAAAGCGGTTGTCACCATGGATCGCAGGCTTGACAAGAGTAGACTATCCAATATTTAGAAATATATTATGCTAGTCTGTGAGCACGCTACTTACAACCGTGTTGGATTCGATGCAGATACCGCAGGAATTTCTGGAGTCCCAAGATGGACACTGCCTAGAGTGGGGATTGATCCGTTCAATTGACCGACGTGCATCATAGTGTTCACTGGTTCCGGCCCTCGCAGATCCCAGTTAGGGAGTATAATTGGCAGCGCGGTACGGGATGGTTCCATGCTTGGAGCTGGATATGGTGCACGATTCACTCGCTGTCCTTTGGAGCAAGGAAGGTTTTTCGTTTCGCATCGCACGCACTTTTCGCCCGGCCAACTTCGTTCCGCGGGCTGACACTGTCACCGAGTTAGCCACACTGTAACTAGGCAGATGCGCATCAGTTGTCATATGTACCCTTTGTCGATCTCTCCGGCAGTATGTGCACTTGACTTTTTCTTTACCACCACGCCCTTTGCGAGCAGGTTCCATGCTTTCGCGACAAGCGATGTGATACTACCAATGTAAAGGAAGTTGAGTTTGTTCTTAGCCTGTATGTTGCGATTAATAAGTTGAGGGGCTACTTGTGCGTCCGCAGTGGTTACACAGTCCTCAGCATGCTCGACCTCATACATGCGTGTCGATCCATTTAGGTTGGCCATGTCCATTCGCTTTCCGCCGCGACCTTTCCCCCTTAATTGACCAATTGTCGCATGTTGCGGAAACGGGAGACTTTCCGTCGCGCTTCCACTTCGCTGTTGGCGTTCCTGATGTATTGCATGCGCCTCTCTTGTGGACCGACCAACTGTCGCACATCGCGGAAGCGGCAGCGGTTTCCCGGTTCCGCTCGTCGCGAAAATCACAACTGCTGCTGACACCACTGATGTGCCATGTCTCGTTGATCCACCAATTGCGCCTTTCTAAAGAACTACCCAGATCCCCGGCCAAGAGCCTCATCGTCCTCCCTCGTTGTGCAGCTTCGACAAATAGCGCGCTCAACGCTAAGGAAGAGCTCATCTTAGGATGGTGACATGGTAGTTGACCTGCAGTCGCAAGAACAACGCGCATTTACTCCAATGCAGATAGGCACTGCCCCAATCGTAAATTTCCTCCCGGTGAACTGGTATCGGTGTATAAAAGATGGTTACTGTGACATTCCACATCACTGAGGGTTCTTGGGTTTTGGGACTTGTCAGTGAATGCCCGTGCTTTGCAGTGACAAAACTCCTCTAGAGGTAAGTTGATACTGCGTGACAAGCAAATGTGGCTGAAACGTGTTGATAGGATCGCGCGAAACAATATTTGATTGTTGTCCATGTCAAAGGGCGATGGCACCTATACCCAGATCAGAGGCCGGCTCGTCAAGAAGTAGTGCTACTATCGGAATATCAAGCGCCATTCTGGCGATGCTCACGCTTGTTGTGGGAATTCTTCAGCTCTGGAAGATGCATAGGAACCAAAGAACCCAAGCTCTGATCTATGAATTGGCTGGTATGGACAATGAGGTAAGACAACGCTCCTGGTTGAAGCGACTGGCAATGTTGCTAATGAATCAATCATTAGGAGGATTTAGGCGAGGAGGATGAACACAGCGACGGCAACACCGAGGGAGATTAACGGAGAATCAACCCACTTTCCACGTGTTAGGATCTCGCGCTTTTCATGTACGATATGCAACAAGGCCGGCCGGTCATATTGGGAGGAGAGATAAGGGTGCAGGATGAGCTAACTACCGTTTTTTCAGCTCAGCCTTGTCTGACGATGAACTCCATTAGAAATTGCCTCAGTTAGAATATTTCTGGTATTTCAACTATGTGAACATAAACACCGACTTAACGTGGATGTTGTGCAATAAGCCGTTCATTCTCTTTCCACTACATTTTTGATCATTAGTCTAATCCAAACAATGACGAGGAACGACAAGGCTGAACTTACTTCAAGCGACCGACATCACAGTCTCCTTCCTCCTCTCCCTCATCCTCCTTAACTGCATCAACGCAATAACAATCCCCACAATCCCAACCCCAATTCCCCCAGCACCAACAGCAATCTCCCACCTCGATGAACTCGACTGTGCCGACGAACTCCCCGCCAGCGGTGTCGCAGCCGTCGACCACAGCGTCCGAAAATCTCTACACGATGTAGAGTTCCATGCCTGAGGCATCGCAAGCCAGTCTTGTCTTTGTGTATTTGTTCCCGTTTGGTCGGATGAGGTGGAGTAGCGGGAGTAAGATAGCAATTGACCAGTAGAATCGCGAGAATGAGGAACGAGATTCTATTGGCTTTCAGCTCTCGGGGCATTGGCTATTTATTAGGCAACAGCCAGTCAAGTGGCACAGGGTGTGAAAAGCGGGGACTGATTGGAAAATGCAGGGATTATGATTGGCGGATTGCTCGAAAAGGTAAGTTTGGCGTCTCGAGTTAGGGGGCTGTGTTGGGTCTGCTGGCGAAAAGCGGAGGGGGGATGTGACAACAGTGCGGTCGAATGTGCTCCTTGCAAGGCTATAAAACTTGAATAGGAATATTGCGGGACTGTCTCATAGGAACCTATGGAGAACAGATGTCAAAAAGACCTGACACAAAAGTCGCCGATTTGATAGAGCAGGGGATCGTTGTAGCCTGAAAACTGAATTCCTGGAACGCGTTACATTGCGCTCTCAAGGTGTGTAGCGATAGAGCAAACAGACGTACCTCCATATATATGAAGAAGGAATCGTTTACCGGACCAACCGTGTTGAAAACAAAAAGAAAAGAATTAGCATCTCAAGCACCAAAATAATACATCTAAAGGAGCTGAAGTACCTACATATAAAATGGTGCAATCCCCAACCTGACCAGCGGACTTCAACAGAGCAGAAGCAAATTATGGATGTTATGTTCCAGACTGCTGCTCCTTGCGGTACGTGGGATAATGTCAGCTAATTAACCTGGTTGCAATATGAGTGGCCAGTAGAAATCACAGTGGCTTTGACCGGTGGGTTTTCGACGCGCTTACACTCATTCGACCTGGGCACGGTTCCGGTAGCCGTGCTACGTCAACGTGTGTCTGCAGCTCGTTTGTTAGTGACCAAAGCGGACAATATAAGACGGAGAGGAAGGTTGCCTAATATCACGGAAATAAATTTATGAAGATTAGATAAATCGCTCAATCCGTTGATACCGGGGAAATAGGAACAGGTCCGAACTCACAGGGTGTTCTTGGTCGCTAACAATCCAACTAAGACAATTGATGAGATCAACAAGAATATGTATCTATGCTATGTAAATGAAATAGCCAATATTACTCTGTCGTGTTTGAATGTAATGTGTTTGGAGGGGCTATAACAACAGATAGGAACTGGCAGGCGCTTTGCCGTGTAGCGGGCGGTGAGCCACACTATTGGTGGGATGCTAATGGGAGGAACGTGAAGTTTGACTTGGTTTCCAGGTTTTCAGGCCAGGATTGAATTAGAAGATAATACCTTGTCCAGGGTCGTCTCCTCTTAGGAGTTTCTCAGAATCCTTAGGTAGGATAGGAGGTTGAGAAGGAATGAGATAGCATGAGTTGTAGCAATTATTGTGAAATCGGAATCTCAACATTAAGGATATTCAGGGATTTATCTATTCTTACGATCCGCATGAGTGTGTTCGTTCAATCAATTGGGCCTAAGGTTTTGCTGTCTGCTGGCTGAAGAGCGAGACGCTGCTCTGCACAGCCTCGAGATGAGTTGCCTTTCCCTAAGCCATCTCGTATTGCTCCTTTCTACACCCCAGAATCTTTCCAGCACCTACCACGCCTAACAAAATACCTATATCGCTGCACACGACTCCACGACTCCACGTTTCCACAAGCCTCGCTGCTCACTGTGCCACCCACAACTCCATGACTCCACGCGTCTCGCGGTTTGCAGTGCCGCCCGACTCCATGATCCCAGATGCCTTGGCCCTTATCATGCAACGGCTGACTTCAAATCAGCTTCTCATCGTGCCACATCTGACTCTACTCCGCGCTTCTCTCCCTTTCCCTAATTAAGATCAACTAGTACACCACGAGCACTAAAGAATCTGGAAAGATATTTCATATTTGTACCCAGGTGGCCATCACCAAAAACCGACCAATGCCCTCATTTACGAATATTCAAAGTCCCTCTCCACCCCAACACCAACGCCAAAAACACTCAGCCAAATACCGCCAACAATAACAGCCATATATGCAATACATTACTCCGACCCACAATATAAACAACATCCCACCCATTCACTCCACTCACCACAGGAAATATCACCTCACCACAAAATATCCGTAAACGCTGTCCTCAACACCTCCGTCCTCGTCTTCTGCATCTCCGGCGCGCCCCCTATCACATCCAGAATATCCAACATCTTTCTTACATCCTGTTTAGCCAACGTAAACAGAGGGTCACTCGCAGGACTTCCTCCGCCGAGTTCGGCGGAAAGTGGGTGTTCTTGGGTGCCGAGTATACGCGCCATGAGAAGCTGAAATGATCAGAATAATAGTTGGAGATGGTGTGAAGGGAATGCTTACAGCTTCTTCGAACGCCCGATGCTGGAACACCCACCACACTCCAGCATCTATCCTTAGATACTCCCAGAAGTGGAAGAATGCACCTATAGCCTTTCGTGCAGCGTCCAGGGCGCCTGGAACGTCGCAAGTCACACCACCGACATCATTCTCGTCGGCTTGGATGACCATGACGCAGTGCCAGAAGTTACTCCGGAAGAACATGTTCTGCCGTAAGAGGCGAGGATTCGTTGTGGCTATATTTAAAATGGCGGCATCGTCTGATGTTGTCAGAAGTGGAGGAAACGAGTGAAGAAGGTCCATGTATTGGGATATGAGTTGCGTTCGGCTTTTGGGCGTCGTGAGAAGTGGGTGGCTGAGTGATCGTGGTGTGCACACAGTGCGCTGGACAAGGTTGGCCATGTGCCACATGGAGCGGATGTACTGTCGATCTTCAAGCTCGTATGGAGGAAAAGCATCGGTTGTTGGCGCTATGTTACTGATGCTCATGGGGTTGATGACGGCATCCGAGCTTCCATTTGTTGTTCCATTGGGGACATAGTCGTCGAGTTCGTCCGTGAGAGATTCCACGCGTACATCTGAGAACGTCGCTGTTGGGGGAAGTTTCAGGAGAACAGTGAGGAAGGTGTCTTGAAATAATACAGCCTGCCATACTTTTCTCCGCTGCTGCTTGTCGCTTAGAGAGCATCTTGGGGTAATGATGTCAGGGTCGCGATGCAGCCCCATGGCATATGCCTGTCGCATTAGTACACCCCCAAATGCCCAGGCGTCACTGGCGTGATTGTCGTTCATGAGGAAATAGCATATTAGCACCATGGCCTGGAGGGTTCGCACGGATGCCCGACTTAGATACGATGACAGTCTCAAAGCTTGTTGCGATGCAGAAACGTAGAACTCGGCGATCTGTGCACGCTCCTGGTCGGACGGCGTATGGATGAACTGCGTCCCCATGGCATAGACTACAAAATGCAGTGCCACGAGCACAGGATCCGTCCGCTGCTTCTCGTCAGGGGGCAGAGACCAGAAGCGTTCATAGTCGGCGTAGAAATTCCTCTTGTGAACCATGGGGTACACTGGGTCAACGGCATCAAAGTACTTGGCGACCAAGATATCCGCCTGGTCTTTCGCGGGAAGCACACCTATCACCTCTGACAGGCCGCCGCGACTCGTCCAGTAGTTTGCAAAGGGGTGTTCAGAGCCCTTTGCCCCAAAGAATGGCGATGGCGTGTGGTTCGAGTAGGGTATGTTTGACAGCAGAAACGGCGACGACCCTGTTGAAGACGACAGCGACGCACTCCGATAATGCGATCGCTGTGCAGCGGGCACCTGGACCTGCTAATGTCAGTGGCCGGGGATATCATGGCGCAGTGTGGGCCGGAGCACGCAGCCACACAGCACAATACGCGGAAATAAAGCACAATTACCTGAATGGGAAGCGCATGCATCGGCTCGCCAAGCTCAGAGGGTTTGCTGCTCTGCTTCCTCGCGCGCCCCGTCGTTTGGCTGGCATGCGCGGCGCCGCGGCTGCGATCTCTTAGCAACGCATACACCCTACAGGGCCCTCTAAACGGGCGCGCAGCACTTACTCTGCCGATGCAATCAGATTCGCGACGTCCGAGTACTTGCATTCCGACTGTCGCTTCACGCACGCCAGGCAGTTGGGCCGCCCACGGTCGCACTAGGACGCGAGTTAGCGTGCCCGGCCGATCGCTCCATCGAATTCTGCTGCATCCACCTGTCTCACGGATAGATTGGCGATGCGATGCGCTGCAGTGCCTCGTACCTTGGTCTTACGCTCCACACACTCTTCGCAGCTCAGCGTCGGCTTGTTGCGCTTCTGCTTCTTGCGCGGCGGCAGCAGCAGCGAGTCGCCCCCTGGACTGGTCGCACTCGTTGCACTCGTCGCACTCAGGCCTGCACTCGGCGGCTGAGGCGACGATGCGCTATCTGCGTCGACGTCCATGGCCTCGTGCCCTGCTGGTCGATACAGTGGCTTTCGCAACGGCTGGGCGGTGCGGCATGGGGGTGAGACGGCCCCTTGGGCGTTGCACAGTGTCGGGAATAAGAGCAGAAGGGAGAGATGAGTTTGTTTCCAGCAGCGGGCAGGATGGTGCCGTGGAGAACTGCTGCCAAGCCGGGAGCCCGCTTTGCCCACCACACGAGCCCTGAGGCCCGGGATGCGCGGGAGTCGCCGTGGGTGGCAACGTCAGCGGTGGATCTCTTTCAGTCCGCACGCTGCTCTGCGGCGAGGCGGAGATGTGGGCTTTTCCTTTGATGGGAGGGCTTGCATGTGCCTGGATGGCTGACAACGGACCAGAGCACGTGACAACCGCCCCACGAACCACCAAACATCCTCAGGAGCGGGCTCTAATAGAACGTATTCTAAGAGTAGAGAAATGGCTACTTTACAACCCGTATTGAGGATCCGAAAGAAACAGTGTGTATCCCCCCAAACTCCGTAAGAAATTGCCGTACGAGCAATCCGATCTAAGACAGCCTCAATACGGCACCGAAACTCTTACCAACAGTCTGAGAGTGCGCCCCTTTCTGCTTACCTACGCATCAGGTATAATGATTCAAGGCCTCCTTAGCCCCTGGTCCACCCCTCATGTCCGCCTCAAAGTCCTCCTGCCCCTCCAAGATGCGCTTGATGTGCTCCATGCTGAATACCTCCTCCTCCGACATGGCGATGTTCTGAGCCGATGTGACAACATTCTTGATCTACAACTGGTCAATACTGGAATTAAAAGTATGAATAGTGGAACCTACCTGTCGTCCATTGAGCTCCCTCCTGCTCAATTCTTTATAGTCCTTCTCCTTGAACTCTTCAATCTTCTTCCCGTTCTTCTCCTCCAACTTCCTCACGCTTTCAATCTTCATCATCCAGATCTCCCTCCTCGCTTTCAAGTTGAGGTTCTCGTACCGAATGCCTTGGTGGATACGGCTCTGGAATGCCTCGTCGAAAGTCTGGACGCGGTTCGTTGTCAGGAAGAGGATTCCTTGGTAGTACTCCAACTGCCGCAGGAAGATGGATACAAGGCCGTTGCGGGTGACGTCGTGGGTTGCGCGCTGCTCGAGAAACACGTCTGCTTCGTCGATGAGGAGAATCGCGCCCCAGGAGTGCGTGATATCCATAATCTTTATGAGCTCCGCTTCGAGTCTCCTGGAGTCCGTACCCAGCTCACCCGCCGACACAACGTATAGAGGCGCCTTGAGATAGTCGGCGATGCTTTCCGCCGTGAGCGTCTTTCCAACACCAGGAGGCCCATGAAGAACGATATTCAGCCCCTTCCCTTTGCCCTGAATAACATCGTCGATAGTCTTTGCCGCATTGAAGCGGTGACTGCTGACCAGGCTCTTCAGAGTCTGTTTGATGCGCGGCTCCAAAACGAGTGAATTGAAGGCCTCCGCATTCCACTCAATATCCGTAATACCCGACAGCGAAAACTCCAACCACTTCTTTTCCGAGAACGCGAAGCCCAGGACAACAGGAGACGCAATCAGCAGCTCCTCTTCAGTAAAGGTATGCACCCCACCTTCATCCGCATCGATGGCCTCCAGATTCTCCTTGTACACATCATCATCATCCGGAATCGGAGCCCTGACCACATGCACATTCCCCTCCCTATCCCTAATCACCCTAATGCAAGTCTTCTCTTCTGCCTCGCTCTCACAATCCTCACAATCAGAGTCTTCGTCCTCATCGGAGTCCTCTCCACACTCCACTCCCGCTTCTTTCCGCATAATCGCCGCAATGGGATAATTCGGGTTGATTCTTCTGAAGATCGCAGGATCGATCATGACGCGGCCGTTGATGCTCATCTTCAATACACTGCGCTTGTACTTGAAATATCCTAGCCCCTTGAGGAACCGATAATTCATGCCCTGTAGTGCAACGAATGTCTTGCCCCGCTCAACCATGGTCTTCTTGACACCTTCAGGGTCCTTGTGGTATTCTAATGGATACGCCGCTAGACTCGTAATCTTGCGCGGGCCCTGAAAATGGTCGATTTGAATGTAAAAATCGCCCAGTCCGAAATTCTTGCCATCGTATTCGAGATACTGGCCCTCAATGCCATACCACTTCTCGCCCATGAAATCCGACTGCTCGAGACATTGGTCGACTTTGAAACAGCGCGGATCGTCAATATTGGCGTATGTGTGCGTAAAAGCGATTGAATTGGGCTTGAATAGCGCCCAGACAAGATCCCACGTAATATTTCCCTTTTTGAGCATAGGATGTAGCTTCTTCCGCGTTTCGGTGAAGTCCTCGGAGATGTAGCGGGAGAGGAGTTTGCAATGGGCAATCTGGCCTGTCAGTGCTGTCTTCTTCTTCTTCTTTTTCTCTTTGGCGAGTTGGGCCTTGAGCGTCTTGCGGTAGTGTGTTTGGAGCTCCTCGTGGTAGATGAAGAGCAGCTTGGGGTCGATGCTGGGAGTATCTTGTTCCAGTGAAACAGCTTTTACGCCTTTGAGAACGTCCTTGAGGGCTTCTTGCAGCAGTTTGGATTTGATGTCGACCCAGGTGCGGTCGAATTTGTTGTCCCAATGGAATCGCCTTCGGACAGTAAAGACCTTTGGTGTTGTTAGTGTACGCTCTGGGAATTCTCGGATTCAAGTGGCTCGAACGTATGCACCAAGCAGAAGAGTCGATCGCTTCACTTACACAATCGAACTCATCCTCATGCTCCTCCACACTCTCAGTGTATTTGTAGTCTCGAATCTTGGCTACAATTTATTAGTGAACGACACAAGAACACTCCCAAGACACCCAACTCACAGTCCCACACCTGGTCGACTCTCTTGAACTCCAACGGCGTCTTCCCCGTTTTCTTGGCCTTGCCCTCTTTTTTCAGAGGTAGTGGTGGTGGCGGCGGCGGAATGGTTCCTTGCAGAACCTTCTGCATCTGTATCTCAGCGATTTGCTTCTGCAGCTCCGCCATCTTGGTCTCAAGATCATCGGCTGCCGGCGTCGCTACTACCGTCGGCGGTGCAGTGCTATCAGGCGTATCTACCTCTTCATCTTCTGAAGACGAAGATGACTCCGACGAAGATGAATCCTCCTTCTTCGACTTCTTCGTTTTCCTGCTCTTCTTCTTCCGCCGCTTCTTGTCCCGAGGTTCTGAGTCTGAATCTGAATCCGAAGATTCCGCTTCCGACTCTTCACTTGACGAATCGTACTTCTTGCTCTTTTTCTTCCTCTTCGCTTTTGCTTTCGCTTTTGCCTTCAAGGCCTTCTTCTCCTTCTCCTTCTTCTTCGCGGCTTCTCTCTTCTTTCGCCGCCGTCGTTCCCGCTCATCTTCGCTTGAGCTGTCACTCGTATCGTCACTGACCGCGCTGTCGCTCTCCGAGTCGCTGTCCTCAGAATTGGTCTCTTCTTTTAGACGCCGGCTTCTCTTCTCGGGGGTGTGCTTTTCTTTTTTGCCTCTTCTCGAACTCTTCTTCTGCTTCCGCGATTCTGGAGATTCGCCTGTTTCTATAACTGGCAGTGCTGGGGGATCCTCCTGTTGCGTCTTGATGGCCTCCGTTGCCCCACCTTCACGCGCCGTCTCCATGATATGCAGTATGGCTTAAGCGAAGCTGGAATGCAGGTCCAGTGAAGTAGCCGACAGCCCAAGTTTCCAGAAAAAAAGGACAAGGTTTGCGGATTAGTTTTCTACCCCTCGGTCAATTGCTTGGAGGGCACAATCCTGTGGAACGACGCACACCGTTTGCCTGAATCTCAGTCAGCAGTGCTCAGCACAGCACGGCACGCACATTGTCTCGGGCTTTGATTGACCGTACAATGCTGGTAATTTGCAGAACGAACGGGCTTCGATGATGACGAATTCAGGGCCCGTCACCGGTCCACGAGTTACACAAGGGAACTTGACACAGTTTTGCACACAGGGACAGACACTCAAGAGGAAGGAACAGACTCATGATATACATACCCGACTGACTCTTAACCGAAGGTTTGTCAAAGCCGCAACCGGATTGATGTTTCGCCGACAGAATGCTCGAACAAAGAAGCTGTAGGGTTGTGTGACCCCAACGCCTCCCTTCCAATACACGCAAGAATCCAAATTCGACTCGCCTTTCAAATGCAGTACTTACATGTGCGTAGCAACAAAAAAACAATAGCAAAATTTAACAAACCAGGGCGCCCCAAAAACCATCAATCCAGCATCAAATAACCCGAGACCCCACGAGCGAACACGCTCGCATTTATACGCCCACAAACCACCGACACACAGACGATCCAATCCACAGACCTGCCATGCTGCTGTGCTGTGCTGTCCGCTCTCACCGATTCTTCCCAGCGGTCCCCAATCCCGAGCGTCATCCGTCGCACAAGCCCCATCCCATCCCATCCCGCAAGCCTCTCGTTCGGTCCTACAGCCAGCGAGCCACTCGCAACAGCACTCTCCGCACACTCACCCCCCATCGTGCTCGCCTTGTATCCCATCCATTAGACTAGGTTCCTTTGCAGTGAGCGTGAGCGCCTATGCGCCCGCATCCCAGCGCGCTAGCACGACGATGTAGGCTAGGTAGGCTTCGCTGCTGCAGTACCGTCTGCGCCATGCTGGTCGCCATGTAGGTACGCACTGACTCTAAACCTAATCGGGCCGGCGTTCACCGCTTTCTACCCTGGTTGATGTCGGAGCGAAACTCCCACACCGAAGGGTGGGCGAATTATAATTGTTTCTTTCGCCTCACTTTTTTGGTTTGCAGATGGGAGACGTGCTGGCGAGATGCTGCCGAGGGGGCCGGCAGGGCAGGATGGCATGGCATGGGAGGATCGGGTCACGGGGTGGAGGATGAACGGTGGGGACTGCACCGAGGGGGGTTACGTATCCACGCGAGGATCAGAGGACCCAGATGGAGCGATGGGGTGATGTATTTCGGCATGTACTTCGCAACGAATACTTAGGAATGAGAGTCTTGAAGACAACCTTTCGGCAGCCTCGCTACTTCAACTCAATGCCATGTCCAATTCCCTCTTGTTCCTCAAAGGCCGGAGAAAGCCAAAGGCAGTTGTGCCGAATCGCCCCGTTCCCACACTGTATTCTGCAGACATGCACGCCGCATCACCAAACAATCGGGTACGTCCAGCCAAGCCCTTTTTCCTTTCTTTGCCGGCCAGACGATCTCCGGGCGGTGTCATCGTTGTGCACACACCTGCACCACAGCACATTGGAGTGGCAATTGCTCCACAAGATGCGATATCCATGTTACAAGCACACATGCCTACTTAGCACAACCCGCAAGAGGTAACACTACAAAACCCGGGCTCAGGTCTCAGCAAGCAGCGGCAGTGGTCAAGGCAGTCATCTATGATCTAGAGTTTGAGAAGGAGTGCATGTTAGTGCTGAGAGGATCCGTCGTTCACCACATCACCTCACCCACCTCCAACCGTCGTTCCCCCACTCACCATCCCATCCCCCCATCCGTCCCCACACTGCACGTTGCACCACGCACGCTTTCCCGGATCAGCGAATCTGATAGGTACATTTTCGCCCAGCCAAGCCTTCACCTGCACCACGATATCAAGATACATATCCAGGTAGTCTAGCTCCCCAGGTCCAACACACCTTGCACAAGAAACGCACAACCATCGTGACCAGACCACCTGCCCCAGGTATTACATACCTCTCTACTGTACTATTCTTCCTCCATAGGTAGCGCTCAATCCACAGCCAATGCATTGTGTGCCCCATTCATGCAGATTGCATCCCTCAGTACTCCGTGTACATACATGGTCTAATCGAATATCCAACATCTCAAGAACTCGTATGATGTGAATTCCTCGCCAAATGCCCCAACGCATGTTCATTCGCCGTCTTCATCTCCGCCTCCGGTATTCCATCCGGCAAATCTCCCGTAGAAACGTGCTGCGTGCCATCAACGCCATAATTGTTGGCCAGCCCAGCCACACCCTGCTTGTCCAATGCTCTCCCATCATCCAATGCCTTGTCGTTGTTGACGCTGCCATCCACTTGCACAGACCCTGCGCTCGGCGACGAAACTGTGTTCCCGACCGGCCCGCTCCCGGCGCTCGGCGCTGCAATAATCATCGTTTCCGGGGCCGGCGCCGCCTCGTTTGCTGGCGCAATGTGTTCTTCCCCGGCTGGGCCATGCGAACGCACGCCGTCTGTTGAGTTCTCGTGGGGCCCGGGCGCAGTCATGACGCTGACTGTGTGTTGGCTCTTAATACTACTCGCCTTGCTCACATTCTCGCTAGACTCTGGGGGACTCGATGTGCGGAGCCCCAGATCCCTCGACTCGCCGGGCTCGATGTGGTTTCTTCCTCTCCAGTCGGCAGGGCTCATTTGCTTGATTTCCTCGCCCTCGGCCGGCTCCGTGACTACGATCCCAATCTTGTCTTTGTCGGGCTTGGGCGCTTTCCAGACCACGGCGATTTTGTCAAAGGCTTGCGTGCCTTTGCGGCTGCTGCCTTTGATGCCGTCCATTGCTTCCCACGTAATCTCGAAGACACCGCCTTCGTCTGCGACACCGTCTTGCTCGGGGCCGTTGCCCTCGAAGAAGGCGTTGATCCACACATGTGCGACGCTGGTAACCATCGTGAGGTCGAAGGCGGCTTTGTTGCGGCGTTCGACGTCAATGTTGAGATCATTTGTGGGCAGGACCACGCGCTTTGAGGGCCGAAAGACGACATCGCCGTTCTCCTTTTCCTCCGTCTCATCATCAGTGTCTTTCGAAGGAGTTGTACCATCCAGTTTAAGGCCTGCCTCTTCCTTGTCCGACTCGCTCAAATCAGCCACTTTGTCGCCTTTCCCGGCCGCCGCCGTCACAGGGTTCTTTCCCTTTTTGCTCCCTGATCTCCCCAACCCACTCCTCCCCATAACCTCCGACACAACCTCCGATATCCCGCCACTCTTCTGAATCTCGCCCCTCACAATCTCCCTCTCCGACTTGGCAAAAGTATGAAAACTCTTGATAACCTTCCCGTCCTCGACAAACCCCTCAATCTGAATCTTAACTCCGTCCCTAAGCCCCCAACAATGCACCTCGAGCACCTCCACCTGCCTCTCCACATAAATCTTCCCGCCCTTGGCCCACCTCTCCACATACCCAATCCACCGCAACTGACTCGGAATGCTGACCCCCGGCCCCCAATTCGGCTTCATCCTCCTCTCTGTAAACCGATTCAACGCATCCTTGACCTTCCAGCCCTCCTCAGCGACTAAATAACTCACACTCGCCGTCCCACTCCGCCCCTTCCCTGCCTTGCAATGCACAACCACGACCCTCTTCCCCTTCTCCTCGCCCCCATGCAGCCAATTCCGCATACCTCCCACAATATTCGGTATCAGTGCGAACGGCGGGGGATGGTGGTCCGGAAACGGATAGTGGTATATTCGCCCATAGACCTCGTCATCGGGGTACCCTGTGCCCTCGGCCCGGAACTCCCATATCGCCCAGTTGTCCTTGTGCTTGGAGTCGAGGAACTTGACGAGCTCGTCTAGCGGGTTGCGGTATGCGCGTTGGGGGTAGGTGCCCGAGGGGCCCGAAGTCGCGATAACTGTTGGGGGTTTTGGTTAGTCGTTGGGCTGGCGGAGGTTTGCAAGGTGGGGGAGTATGTACTGGTGTCTGTGACATAGCAGAGATCGAGCCCAGCCTCGGGGTGTCGGGCGCGAGGCCCTGCGACGATTTGGCGGAGGAGAGACGCCTGCGCGGGGTCAGTATTGCAGCATTGCGGCGCTCAAAGCCTTGCCGGGAGGGAGGGGGAATCGCGCACCATAATTACAGATGTAGAAGGGCGGACGTGGTGGAGGCGTTAGGAAAAACTGGCGAGCATGACTGTCGGCCTTGCATGCAAAGAGTGACGAGACCAGGCGCGTGCCATGGTGCCTGCTTCTTTCTACAGTCGACGGGGCGTTCGATGACGAGTGATGTAATCCTGGACCCCTGCTGGTGCTTGGCGAATCAAGCTTTTCGGCTACAGATGCCGCTAGCCAAAGGCCTGTCATCGGCCTGAACATCATGGACAAGGCAGTGCGAGACATGATTCGCAGCTAAACATACACAGGCCGACGAGCCTTCATTCGAGCAAAAGACGTCTCACCTTTCCATCCCCATTCGCCCCTCATCAGCTTCTGTGGCTTGGATGAGATTTGGCAGTATCCCTTGCTCTCTGCCCTGCTCTGAGCTCTGCTTTCCCCCAAACTCCTTCCGCCCAAAAGCATTCATGACCATATTCCTCTCCGTCCTCATGGCCAACCCCAACCGTTCCATGTGCTCCAAAAGCGCCGGTGTCCTCGGATCCCCCATCTCGCACCCCTTTCCAACCAGCTCCCTGTACATCTCAATCGTGGGCACCATCTCCTGTCCCATCATCTCCTCGTAATACGCAAACGCGTCATCCAAGGCCCCGGTCTTCGCGCAAACCCTGACTAGCCGATCATACGTCTTGGCTACGGGTTTGATGCCCAGCTCCACCATCTCTGTTGCGACGAAGAGGGCGAGCTCCTTTCGGGAGGTGAGCTCGCAGCCCTTTAGGAGAGAGTTGAAGGTTGAAACGTCAGGGCCAGAACGCGAGACCGTATGCAATGCTTTATATATTTCAATTGCTTCGGATAGTCGGTTTGCGTATATGCTTGCTCGTAGACACGCATTGACTGCTGCGGTAGGCACAACGCGGCCGCTTTGCTCGAGGCCTTGGAGCACAGTAAAGGCGGTCATTGCCCGCGTTTCGTCTTGGACTAGATATCTGTGCAGCAGGGAGAGAGTGCCCTCCTCAATTTTGACATTGGCTTCGTGCATGATTACTACCAGGGTAACGGCGCTCTTGAGGTCTTCGGCGGTGACGTAGGCCTCGAGCAGAGTCTCGTAGTGGTGTACATTGAAGACAGTGCCGCGCTCTGCCAGTATTCGAAAGACGTCTGTGGCGAGTCTGATGTTGCCTGCGCGTCCAGCCATACTCAGAACGTTTATACATGTCCCGGTAGAAGGCTTGATGATTGAGGTCTGGACTTGGGACTCCCAGATGAGATTCACGAGCTCGGTCTGGGGTCCATTAGTATGACTGCAAGGTATTTGGTAGGAAGGTGCTCACATGATGATGCCGACTAGCGCAGTCAAGCATGTTCATCCACAGTGTGTAAGATAAATGTTCTTTGCTGATCTTCTGCCGGAGACGCAGCATTCGGTATGCCTCTTCCACTTCGCCATAATCCATCAGCGTATATATGAACATGTCGAGCAGCCATGGCCGCACTCTAACACGCTCTCCAATCATTTGATCAATCTTCTCCAGCGCCTGTTCAAACAGTCGATCCTTCAACATCCCCGCAGCAACCATGTGATGTCCGGACTCCGTCAAGCTAAACCACCGTTCTTTCATATACGCTAGGATATCATCGCGCAAAAGGTAATCTGGATGAATCGCCAAAGCCTGTCCAATATTAGCCCTCGCTCCGAACTCTCCCCAAATCTCCCCTCCCTCCTTCCCATTTGCACATACCTCCAAAACACAATGACAAGCCCCCACATCCAACTCCAACCCCCCCTCCCTCATCTCCCCCAACACCTTCCGCACCTTCCCCGCCGTCCCCTCCGAACAACTCGCAAAACTCTGCAACAGCGGCGCATAAATCCCCAAATTCGGCTTCTCGCCCCGATCCTTGACCAATATCTTGATAATCTCTTTGACCGGTTCAGGTTTTCCCGCTAAGCCCTTGTCGCGAAGTTTCTCGTATAATTCGGGTGTCGACAGCTCTGCCAGGGGGCGTTTTGAAGAGCGGGGAGCGAGAGGAGCTTTGGAGGCGTAGGATCGGGTTTGGAAGGCGACGGGATGGTGGGAGATGCTCAATTGGGAATTGCGGGGAGGCGGGAGTCGAGAGGGAAGGCGTTGGGTTGCGATTGTTCGGGGGGTTCGGGAGAGGGTTCGTAGGGCCGTTCTAGACGGGAACGCCGGACAGAGACACCTCCAGAGTCCATCGTACACAATTGGCCCAGGGTTCATTGCAACGCGCGTGCAGGTGTGGAGGAGTAGGCACGCTTCAAAAGTTTGAGGTTCGAGGTTGATAGCTTGGTCTGTGCGGACCGAGGCTGCCAAGATATTGCAGAGGGAGGACCAACACTTCCACGGGGAAGCTTTGAGATATGAAGGAGATGGATACTCGCAGGGAAAGAAAGAACACCATTCCAAATTGTCAGTGGAGTTTTGAACATGCCTTTATGAAATGCTGCATAGCGCTTTTTCCACACCATCCCGGCCATATCCCACGCAAAATGCCCCTAATCTCCCCACCGCCCTATAGCCTATCCAGAAACCACATAAGAAAGTATAAGAAATATTACAGAGAAGATCTACCAAACGCCAGTGAGGCGAGAGGATAGGGTATATACACCACACCAACACCATACCAGAGCGCGCAACAGCTCGTCCCACCCACCCTCAAAGAATTACCACAATCATGCCAAATATCGAACCTGGGTAGCCTACCATAGCAAAGGGCTACCACCTGCATTACAATTCTAACAATGGGTCATCATGAATTGAACATCATTTGAACTGGGTCCGACTACCGCCGCTTGAGCGTTGTACCCAGGAATTCAAGAATCTGGGAGTTTGTTAGCAACAGAAACAAAAGGTGAATGAGTGAATACGAACCTTTGGTGAGAGTACGTCTTGGTTCACCAAATGCTTGCCTAGGATTTTGACAACCTCAAGCTGCTCCTCTGGCGTGAGGCCGGTAATGGCCATCTCAAGAACACCACCCACTGTCGTGTTGTTGACCGCAATGAAGCTAGAGTAGTACATAAAAGCGATGGAGCCCATGATGAACTGGCAATCCATGCGATCAGTCATACCGCCATGACCGGGAATGGAGTCGCCAAAGTCCTTAATCTTAAAGGTACGCTTCAATCCCGAGGCAAAGAAGCCGCCAAATGGTGCAATCAAAGAAGCAAAGGTGGCGAGGGCGAGGACATGAAACTGCACTGGGGCGATTGAGAAGGTGCTTGGCAGGTGGGTCCACGTGGGTAGCGGCACGGGGAGGGTGTATTGGTGCGCAATGAAAACCGGATTTGGCTTGCACTCTAAGCCAGTCCAGAGGTTCGCACCTAGATCCTGTGATGTGTTAATAATGGGCTCTACCGGGGATATTCACTGCTACTCACATTCACCGGGCAGATGAAGTAGCTGGAGCGGATCATGAAGCTGGTAAGCGACACACCCCAGATAATAGTGAAGAACCAAGCACCAAGGAATCCCTCCCAGGTCTTCTTGGGGGAAATCTTAATGAGCGGAGTGCGGCCAAAGGTGATGCCGCAGAGATAGGCGAAGATGTCGTTCGTGATGACCATACTAACGGGCAAAAAGAACCAGATCATGCCTTCGAAGATGTTGTTGATGACGAAATGGGCTTGGCCGACAATGAGGAAAAGCGCAATATGTGACCAGGCAAACTGCGTGAACTGGAACTTGTAGTGGCCCTTCTGCAGCGAGATGACAAAGAAAATAAACCCTGGGAAGGTCAGAGCAGGGCATCAAAGGGGTCATGTCCAACATACCGATGATGTAGAGCATAAAGCTGATGAATCTGTGGTGTGTTGCCAGCGGAAGCAAGACTCTGTCAACGAGCAGAATGTGCTTGAAGTAGTAGATGACGCTTTCGCCGTAGAGGAAATACATGGTGCTCCCGAGGAAGTACCAGTTCAATGACTTGGTGAAGCGCAGACTCCGCGCGCGGCTGGGGACGTTCGAAATGGCAATCACCTCCTTGAAGGATATTATCTGCACGGCGGTCACCACGATGATGAGATAGATGTGTCCGGCGAACATGGACCAGAAGAAGCCTGCAATCATGACGAGCGTCCATATGGTGCGCGTGATGAAATTCGCCTTTTTCTTCTCGTACTCGGACTGCGGTTGAGGGTCGACCAGCTGCGGCAGTCAGTATACACGTCGGGAGCTGGGTGGGCGAGGGGTGCTCACAGGAGTTGCTGGCCTGGGCGCGGCCCCGTTGCGCGTGGGGCTGCCTGGCTCCGAATTGTTTTCGCTGATCTCAGACATGCTGGTGCTCGGCCGTCGCGGCTTGCCGTTGCCGTTGATCCCCCGGTGGGGGAATTTGACGTCTTTCCGCGGGCGTGCCATGGCGGGTTGTGTGTCTTTGTCGGGGGCTTTCGTGTCGACGTGCGGTGCAGCGCGCGGCTGGCTCGGGACTCGTGGGCGCACACAAGGGGGGGAGGATGCCGCGAGAGAAGGATGGGGCGCACGAAACAGCGCGTCGGCGAGGGAGCGGACGAGGGGCTTGAGGGGTGGTGAAAGTGGGCAGCCGCCTTTTCGCAAGCGTCGTGGTGATGAATGGGCGGAGCTAGACGTCACTTTCGGCGAACTTGGTCCGTGGGGTCCATGTAGTTTAGCCCAATTTCTGCGGACGAGCTGTGGCTGCATGTGAATTAGCTCCTCCGGCGGCGGCCCTCGACGCACCACCGCGACAACACCCCCCGAAGACGCGTCCGCCCGCGAGCAATGCCGTGCAATTGGGCACCCACCGGCGCGCGCAAACCACCCTGACCGCCATGGACGACGCGGATGACTTTGACTTTTCCGACCCGGACCTCGACGACCTGCCCGCCAACACGCTGCAGCAGCTCGAATACACGGCCATCCTCTCGACGCAGCGCCAGGCCGCGGGCAATGTGCGGGCCGCCGATTCCGACTACGGCGCGGACGACGGCGACGACGACGACGGCGGCGACGAAGTCATCAATCTCGACGAGGAGGCGGCCCGGCCCCAGGCCTCGCCGTGGGTAGCAGTTGCGCCCCAGCACCCGCAAAGACCCCCGCA
Organism: Amniculicola lignicola CBS 123094; assembly: GCA_010015725.1. Classification (NCBI taxonomy): domain Eukaryota; kingdom Fungi; phylum Ascomycota; class Dothideomycetes; order Pleosporales; family Amniculicolaceae; genus Amniculicola; species Amniculicola lignicola. The sequence goes on from ML977566.1 coordinate 637,332, forward strand.
ACCCCAGTACCAGCAGGGCCAGCCGCCCCGGCAGTACCCCGCTGAGCAGTATGGGGGGTACCCCGATGCGATGGACGTGGAAGAGCCCCCGCGGCGGTCGCAGGTCGACGCCCACCAGCTGCTGCTGCGCATCAAGAAGCTGGAGCAGGACAAGGTGCGTCTGAACCGCGACCTGCAGAGCGAGAAGTCGAAGGCGCTGTCCAAGGCGGGGGAGGCAGACACGGTGCGGCGGCGCTTCGAGGCAGCACAGCGGGAGAACGACCGGCGGATGCAGGCCCTGCAGCAGGCCCACAGCGACCAGCTGGCGAAGACCAAGACGGAGCTGGAGAAGAGCAGGCTGGAGCGCGAGCAGGCGCAGACGAACAACAAGTTCCTGGAACATGACCTGGCGCAGGAGGCCGACAAGGCCAAGCGCATGCGGAGGACCCAAGTGGCGACTCGACCAAAGCCGCCAGCGAGCCCCGCCGGCACACCCAGGCGGCAGAAGGGCGCCCTCCCGTTCCGCGATGGCTTCGACGACGAGGACATTGTCATGATGTCTCCGACGAAGAACCGGGACAAGCCTAAGGCGTCGACCCCAAAGCAGGCAGGCAAGCGCAAGCGGCAGGTCGTGGACCAGAGCCCCATCCCGGCGCTGCAGTTGAGCGAGCCCCGCGAACGCCCCAAGACACATGAGCCCCAGGCCTCGACTGAGCCACAGCTGGATCCTTCCCTTCTGGATCGCCTGAGAAAAGAGGACTACCGATTTGAGCTGCTCCATCGTGTTGTCGAGCAAAGGTCGTCGAATGGGAATGATAGAGTGCTCGAGGCGTTGACCCAATATGCGCTTCCTTCCGCGCCAGAGAAGAAACTTTCGTCTCTTGTATATGACGAACTTTCTGGCACTAGCCTCGAGCACAATGCCCACGAACTAGCACTGCAGATCTGCAACATTTTCTTGTCACTTTGGGAGAAATGCTTGCATGAGCAGTACTACACTCCCTTGTATCTGTTCTTGGATGCCCTCCACTTTGTACTCGCGTGTGAACCCAGTTCGACCGCTATCTCCATCGCCGAGTGTGCAGTTCCCCTGATCCTCGCAACCATAGACCTCGTTTCCATTCCCATTGCCAGCGCAGCATCGAACACGCAAGCTGCCACGCAACTTCACTCGCCAGCCCAGCGTGAAATAGCACAGAATGTAGATGTCTCGGACTGTCTTGAACTTCTCTATGCCATCGCATCCAGTTCCATCACCTCTTCCGAAGCGCTCGCCCGTTTTTGGGGCAGCATCCCTTTTGACTTTGCGCTGGTCCTTTTGCATAGAGCACAGCCCCTTTCCCACATCATGCTGATGCTTCAAATTTTGAGCACATCTGCACTCCCGACCACGCTCGGTGCAATAGTCTCGGGAAGCTTAGCATCAGACCAACAATCGAAGCGAGAGAATGATCTCATCGACAGGCTCTCCCTTCTGCTTTTCGAAGTCCCCGAAGTCATCCCGGATCCCAAGACCAACAAGACCAACCCCACATCCCCATACTCTCCCCAACAGATATGGGAACTAAGAAACAAAGTCCTCGCCCTCTTGACCAGTTTCAGCATCTCAGAGGAAGGCTCGTCACGACTCGTCAATAACCGCCACTGCATAGGCCGACTGATCAAACACCTCGACTTCTCCGTCTCCACACTGTACAATTCCCCCCTTTTCCCAACCCAGGGCTTGACGATCGCTTCCATCAACGCAACCATGCGACTCGTCTACCATCTCGTGACATCCCACCCAGATGTTGACATCAAATCCAAATTCGGCGTCATCCACGGCGGGAATCACAAGTATCTAGTCGCCCTTACCCGTCTCGCTTTTAGCGAGGGACTGGTCATGGAAGCAGGGATTGAGGCGGATGTTTCGGACGCGGCGCATGCAATCTTGGATGCGGCGCTGAGTCCCGAGGAGGGAGAGGGCTTGTTGCAGGTCTTTAGTACGGGGGCTAGTGCGTAGGTATCCTGTTGGGTGGGATTTATATATTCAGGATATGGCTTGTATCTAGCTAGGTGTGAAGGTTGTGTTTAGAGTTGCATATACAAAGGCGGCGGTTTAGGTTGGGTTGCATTAAATAGGTAGAGGTCTTGGTCGTTGTGCTTAGTTGTATATGATCCCAGACGACTTGTTCCGTATTTTTCATAGCGGAGTTAGTGAATAGCAGTCTGCACATTTGTTTGCTTGCTTGGGTGGGATTTGGATGGTGCTTGTGTATTGCGATGTCCACGTGGAGTCCTAGTCCGGGATAAAGGACGATGGCAATATAGTTTAGATTAAGAGGAAGGTTGCCACATGCACCCCACATCGAAGACTTAACGTTACCCTCACCTCACCTCACTACTTATCTACACTCGAAGAACACGTCAAGCGCACCTCTTATCGTTCGTCCGTAAATCCTACGGCCGCCTCCTTGCCTGCCAGAGAATACACAACCATGGCGACGCGTGTGGACGACCCCTCTCGCACCTCCGAAAGCGACGACGAGCAAGGCCTTTTGAATGGCGAACGCGGGTGGAGATCGAGAGAAAAGAGGGAACGGGGGATGTCGTGGGTTGTTGCGGTGATGTTTTTTGCGTTTGGGTTGCTGGTGGGGGTTGTGGGGGGGATGGAGTGGAGGAAACATGATGCGGAGAATGGGTATAGAGAGGTGGTAGCTCAGGGGGGGTTTGGTACGTTTTATTCTACTTTATTCTGGGGTGTTTGGGTGGCAGATGGGGTTTTGTGGACTGGGTTGGATTTGGAATGTGGGGATGGGGATGTGTGTCGGAGAGGGGAGAGAGGGGCTGGAGTCAAGGCGTGAAGACTGAAGTCCATGTGCTAACGAAGCAGCAGAAGCAGATAAGGAAGTCGTATTCGAGATGAATGAGACGTTTGAACGGAAGATGGGAAAGTTGTCGGATGCGCTTTGGGAGGGGTTGATGCCGAGTTAGTCTTCTCCTCCATCATCATCACCACCCTCACACGCAAGTGCTATCTAGGATATCCAGCTAATTTATTTTATGACAGAGGGCCACGGCTTTATCCAAGTCGACGATAAAAACCGCGCGATTCCGCATACCGACAAAGAGGGCGATCTTTCGCAGACGAAGGTTGTGTCCGTGTTTCATCAGTTGCATTGTCTTGTAAGCCACTTCCCTTCTCCTTTCCTCTCCCCTTCCCTTCCCCTCCCCTTTCCTCCTCTCCCTTTCCTTCCACCACAGCCACCCCAATCTCTAACACCCACCTCACAGAATACTATCCGCCAATCCCTCAACACCGCCATCGACCTAGACCCCAACTTCAACTATCTCGCCCTCCAATTCGCGCACCACTGGGCCTACTGTTTCGATTACCTACGCCAATCACTGATGTGCACCGCCGATCTTACGCTTGAGAATTTGATTAAAAGGGAAGGGAGCCTGTCCGAGGAGGTCGATGGGTGGGGGACGAAGCATATGTGTAGGGATTGGGAGAAGGTGTTTGAGTGGGCGGAGGGTCATCGGGTGGGGAAGGGGTTGGGGATTGAGTAGGTGGTGGGTAAGTTGTGGGGTATGTAGAGAGTTAGTATCGTTTGGTTTGACATGATCCAATCATTCATTTCATCTTGAGTTAACTAATTTTGCAAATGTGCCAGCTGGTTCTTGTAATGAGGCGGTCTGAGCAAAGGCTTGCAGACCGATCGCTTGAAGATCGGACCGTTAGAGTCAATTCGAACGCCAACTGATTTTCTTCCGCTACCCTCTCTTTCCTCTATTCGTTACTATTTACAGCGCCTATCAAACCGGTAGGGATCCTCATATCGCTAACTGCAGAAAGCTCCTTGGGGAAGTATATCCGGTACAGTAACGTCACGCTGTCCTTCACACCAAACGCGAGCTTGCCAGCTTCTGTCTCCCTAAATTAGCGCGGCATATGAACATACATCTGCCACTAGTTGCAGCCTAGGAGGAGAACGGCCGTTCCTAGATCAAACCGTAAAGAGTACAGCAGGGTATGGTCATCCCATTCCTCCTCTGCAAAACCACGATTAGAGGGCTTCACATTTCACCAGTGCCGTTGAACGTACCTGGTTCAGACACAGGAAAGTGTTGTTTATAGTCGTCCACATACTAACTCTTACTCAGCCCGTGCCTCGCCGCCCTCCAAATCCCAATGTCATCCTCATTGTGCGCATACAGCGATCCTGCATCGAATATGGACCGCTTATTTCCCTCCACGACGGCCAATGTCGACCTCAGCAATAGGGGGAATTGGATGAGAGATGTCGCGCTTGGGGGAACAATGCGACCTTAGGGAGCAAAAGAAACAGGGAAAGGCTCTGAGGCCGCTGTATCCCGCTCAAGATGGGCTCATTCATATGCTATTGTCTACGTGTGGCGGGCGTGACGCCGTTTACGATCGTGTTGTATACGCACTGATATGTGTGAGGGCCGACCAGTCATACAGCTTTGAAATCAAGATAACCATCGCCGCAAGTCGATCTGGCCTTGGCTAATTATGTACAAGTTCCCCGACAAACACTGTAGAGTGAATAGTGAACAACTCAAGGCCAACGCAGATGGCTCCATGGCATGAGGACCTTAACGACGAGTCACGCTTAATAAGGAAACCCGGTGTGATCAAGAGTCCCCTACCCACGCTGACATTGCTCCTCGACCTGACAAACATTGACGCAGGAACAAATGCTGACCCTGTTGACAGTGATGCATATGAACCCCCAAACTGGGTTCTGGCTTGGAGACAAGCCTGCCATAGGTTTTGTGTTCCTTCTCTCCTATGTTTAGTCTGTATGCAATATCCCGGATACTTGATCATATTATTCTAGCATCTATAGCCTAAGCCCGCAATGTGATGCTCCCCCTTGATTTGCCTTGCCGTCCCTCATCATGATATACCACCGTCTGCTGCGATAGTAACCTCTAACATCAGCATGCCAAGGCCTCTCTTCGCTGCCGTGAATGTGGCCTCTCAAATGGGATCTGAAGCACAGTTAAATACCACCAGTGACCAAAGTCAACGAAAGCCTAACCGCAGATGAAAACTCACATCAAAGTTGACGCTGTCTAATTCGTAGACCGGAACTCGTGAACCATACTGTCTGAGGGTTCTCAATAGCTGCAACACTCCTACCAAAAGAGTAAGAAGCACCAAGGCTGCACCAACAACCCCGAAGGTAAAGGTCGAGGATGGTCCGTCAACGTCCGAGCGTGGAGTGGGTGCCATGACTCCAAAAGTCGAAAAGTCGAGTGTGGCACACAGGAGTGAGATGATCGGCGTGTGCTGTGAAAATTCTGTGAGAAAGAGGTCTCTTTTCATTCTTCTTTTAAATTCTCACTGAGAAATCTTCTTTTCAGAGGAGATGATCGGCCGCCTGAGGCGATCCGACACTCCGGATCCAGGACTTACGAGGTGGTCGGCCACACGAGGCAATCTGATACACGGCGGTGGCTTTATACTGTGGTACAATAACGCATTTGTGCGACATCATTGGGCGGGCGCTAGAAGGCTGAGCCTACAATGCAAGAACGCACGGATGCCACCGTCGGGAGTATTTACGCAACCAAAGGCGATCCAATAACACGTCCGAACCAACTGGAATGTATCTGACTGGCGTGCTCCTTGCGTAATGGGTGGCGGGTATTCGTTTTCACGATTCGTCGCCCTATTCTTGCTCATAAAACCTCTCGTTCATCTCAGTTGAGCTACATTGCTACTTAGATTATGTCCAAACTGGCTTTAGATCCCTCGTTTTCTCTTCTGGCCATGGGCCCTCGATGTTTGGCTCGATTCTCGAGGATCTTTGGTTTGAATTTCGCTGTTATTTTATCGGATTTGCTTTCACAGTCTGGCCAATCATGTTCAGAACCAGGATTCAGCTCACAAATTCTTGCACCCAGGCTGCCTCATTGTTGGAAGCTTATGCAGTGGCATGATATGTTTGAACATGGTTACAAAGGCAATGGGAAGGTGTTCTCCTGGGGCCCCAAGGACCGTTGAAAAAATATCATGGTAAAGTCCAGCACGTGAAGAAGAATAGACCTCTTTACAATGCCAGCTCCACTTATAGTTAATTATATTTACCCATAGTCCTTCTCAACGATCATGGAATGTGGAATTTAGGGAATAAGCAACGTCTTATGTATGGGGACAAAGGGAAAAATGTGAGCGAACATAAAATTAAAACCAGTAAATAGTCTTCTGATCAACGCTCCCAGCAAGCCCAAAACTCTGGGTTAAAGCAACCTAGAACTCCTAAACTCTCACAAAGCAGAAATATGAAATCTAAATATCTACATAAACATCTTCTTGCACAAAAACTCATAACCTTCCTTGACTGCCCCCCAACATCTCCCATCCTCCTTATCTCTGTACAAATCAAACAGATGCGGCACACCATCCACAACGCTAATTCCACATTCAACTCCAGTACTCTTCAGTGCTTCAAATGTATCCCTCGCCTGCTGCAATGGTACCAAATCATCTTCGTCACTGTGAACCAGGAACGTGGGCGTCTTGTAATTTCCCAGGCGAATCTGTGAACACGGAGAGATGGCGACAACCCGGTCAGTGGCCGGCTGCGGCAGCGAGAGGAACGACTCCTGCTCTTCAGAGGAGACGCGCGATTTCGGAGGTAGTCCGTCCAGGAGAATGGGAAGCGTCTGTCCCTTCCAATTCATATGCAGCACAATGCGAGAACGAGGGTCTGCGACGGAACACCATCCACCCACGGCGCGCTTCCGCGTGTCCACATTGTACCCTGTAATTGGAACTTCCTGGACGGCCTCGAGAAGATCATACGACGATGGGACAAGAGATTTGGAGTTCTCGGGGAAGTTGGGGGTGCTCCAGAAGGGGTCTTCGTAGTTGCTTGGGCAGTAGAAGGCGAGAGTTGCGGTAGGAGGAGCGATGCCGCGTTTCAAGGCCGTGAAGCCGAGAGTAAGTGCAAGAGTGCCACCCGTGGACCACCCTATGGCTGCGATTCGGGATGTGTCGACTTCAAAACTGGAGGAGGCGAGGTTGGAGATGATGTGAGGCAGTCCGTTGCGGCACCACTCCAAGGCGTCGCATACGTCTGTCATGGCGCCGTCGACAATGTTAATTTCGGGACTGAGCCTATAGTCGATGCTTACGGGGAGGAAGCCATTCTCTAACAGAAGTTGAGTCTGGCGGGGACGAATATCCTTGCGGGAAAGCATGGTATGGCCGCCACCGTGGATCATGAGTGCCACGGGTCTCTTGGAAACTGTACTTTGGGAGGCGTCTGGAAGGTAGATGTCGGCCAGCAAAGAGACTCCATCCACCTCTTTGAAGCAGACTGTCTGCATAGCATCGCCATGATTTCGTTTCGCCTTTGTATCCACATCTCGGAAGGTGAATCTGCTGTGATCGGTAGCCATCTTGTTGGCTATCTTGGAGTGCTTTCTAACAGACTCGTGCAGCTCAGTCAATGATCCTGTAGTTACAATTGAACTGGCATCAATGTTGAATTCGCTCTCAATTGCATGGCACAGTTCGATGCTGAGAAGCGAATCCATCCCTAGGTCCCCAAGCGCCTCCTGCGTAGACACTGAACCGTTGATATCCAACAGTTCTGCGACAAGCTTATTCAGGCGGTTGAATGTGCCTGGTTGGAGCGAAGTGCCGTCGTCTTCCTGGACACTTGATGGTCCAGTCGAATAGTCGTCAGAGTCCGAAGGCGTGTCCAGAGCTGGAGTTGGAACAAGCGTGACGAACCCGGACAAGGAATCCGAGCTAGGTCGAGATGCAGTTGTCGGATTAGAGCTTCGGCCCAGATATTCGCTCAAGGACCGGATGTCCTGGAGATGAATGAACTTATCGAGTGAGATATGGACGTTGAATCGTTCTTGCACCGCGTTGAGTACCTCAGTGTTCATGAGGGAATCGATCCCCAAATCGTCAAAGGTTGACTCGGGCTTGATGGAATCCACCGGAACATCGGTAACGCTACTGATAAGCTGGCGTAACTGGACAAGAGTTTCCATGACATCCGCAAGTGCGGCAGAGAACTCTACCGCTGGAAGGGGGTAACTCAGGGACCCCTTTCGCGCCACTGCACTGCTCGGGGCTGGCAATATTTTCTTGACTGGGACACGAGCCTCGTCCGCATTGGCAGCCGTCAGTACACGCGTCAGTGAGGTAATCGCAACCTTGGTGAACTCAACATCCTGTATGACCATGGCTAGTTTGCCGCTATTTGCGAAAACATAGATGTCGTTCATGTAGCTTTTGTTGTTCACCGGGCGTGAATGAGCATACACAGTCCACGAGTTCTGCTCCTGGGGATCGAAATCGGCACTCTCCTGAATTCTTCCAATATGCCCACATATATAGACCTGGTTCGGAGTGGCTCGATTTAAACAGTTGACCTTGATGCCAGCAACCTGAACGAAGTTGTCTATCGCAATGGGGCTCGCAAGTCTCTTCTTGTTCACTAGATCAGTCCGTTCCGGAAGCACAATCTGAGCAGCCACTTCCCCGCCGACAGAGGAGACTATCTTCACGGCCTGGTAGTATTCTGCATAGTTTACGATGCGGCTGAAGAGTTCGTAGACGAGGGAGCCTCGGAGACCAGTGGCGTTGGGGTTTTCGAGCAAGGACAGTGCTCTTGGCCGGCCGATGAGATTCTCGTAACGTGCCATCTCGCGTTCGACACCAGGGTCGGTCGCGGAAGTGATGGAAATCTTCCCAGAGCAGTGCTGGGTTGATTTCCCAGTCAGCGCCGAGGATGCACTGGAAAAGACAAAGGACCAGGTCTCCGTCACCTTATCCAAGCGCCGCATGGCTAGAGTGATCTGCCCTTTGGGGCTGATGCCCAGAGGTGATTCAAATGCTAGGTCCATGTAGCTCTTGATGCTATTCGATTGCGCGACTTTAACATGCTTTTGAAGCGCACGATAAGCGATTTCAGTGTACCAGTCGGCTGGACACAATGGGCTGTCGAGAACCGCATGACCTCGGACAAGGAATTGGAATTCCTCGCACTTGGGATCCACCTGAAAGGTGACGTCTTTGCTCGATTGTGAAAGTGGTGTCAATAACTCTGGTACCGGAGATACACTAGGTTGAGTAGCCAGTGTAGGCAGAGGAGCAGATTCGGCCTCTTTCCATTCAAGCCAGTGTTTGGTCTTGTCGAATTGATATGGCGGAAGGTTGATATGGGTAAAGCACTTTCGTTGGACGCGATGGAATGGCCAGAACTGGACTTTCTGACCGGACCTCCAAAGGTCGACCGTCATATCAGCGAGGAAATCCAACGACTCATTGCTTGATATTTTGACGGCATGGAAAGAGTGCTGTTTTCGGTCCTCTACATCGAAGATTTTGCGCACCATGTTTGTCACTGAGGACTCGCCACCAGCTTCGACCCATGTGCATGGTCCAAACCTTTCCGCGATCCTCTTCACGGCGGCATTGAAGTGCACCGCTGTGCGAGTGTGCTCGACGATGTGGTTAGGTGTGATGTCTGTCCAAGTCGAGCCCTCAGAACATGTCTCGAGGTAGATGGACCCGGGCTGAAATGTGACTTCGCTCGCTATCTTGGCCAAAGCAGGGAGAAGAGGATCTGTAAACACCGAGTGAAAACCGTGGGTTACTTTCAGGACGCGATTTCGGACAAGACCCAGAGTCGCAACCTCATCGATGAGCAATTTCTGGACGCACTCGATCGAAGACTCGGTGCCGACCAATACGTGGCTCATTGGTCCATTGAGGCACGCAATCTCGACTTGAACATCTGAGCTAGACTGCGCAACGAGTTCCACTATCTTTGAGGTTGTCTCAAGAGATGCTTCAAGCGAGATCATGGACCCCCGTTCCAGTCCCCATAACTTTTTGATGAGACTTGCACGGCCCGCGACGATCTTGATAGTATCTGCCACTGACAATCTGCCTGAAATGCATAAGGCGGTTAGTTGGCCAAAGCTGTGACCAATGAGCGCTTCAATCTTCAATCCAGCGGCCATCCAGGACCTGGCGCAGGCATATTGCACTGCGAAGAACATGCAATGGAGCTTCACCACATCTTCGACAGGACTCTTTTGGCAGATATCTGTAAAGTGCAGCTCGAATCCGGCTTGACGAATAGCGACGATTGCGGCGTCTAGGTATTTTCGGAATAGTGACACCTTGTCGATCATGTCCAGGTCTAACCCAACGTGGTCTCGTGTCTGGCCCCCGAATACGAGCACGACAGGTTTGGCTGAAGAATTGCAGTTTGGTTGTGGGGATTCCAGCAGTTGAAGTATTTCTGAGTTTGTCGTCGCTGTTCCTGCCACTGCGTTCCCAGGGAAGTGCTGGTATTTATCCAACAAGTTGAAGGCGACATCACTAATTGCCATCATGCCCGAGTCACTGGATGACAGAGATTGAAGCTTTTGTTGAATCTTTTGGGAACCAGCATGTAGACTCTGTGGGGAGAAAGCTGAGATGAGAACCGGAACCTTATTCAAGGTGGTGCGTTTGATGCGTCGGAGGGGCGGCTGGCAAACAATCATGGCACCGTTGCTCCCCGCAGCCCCATAATTATTGACCAAAGCCGCCTTGAATTGATTGTTCCAAGGAATTGTAGTGCGAGGTATGGACATGTGGTGACTCTCGAGTGGGGGGATTTTCGGATTCAGTGTATCATGACTTGCAAGTCGAGGGATCACTCCCCTATCCATCATGAGCGTCGCCTTGATAAGGGAGGCTACCCCAGATGCAGCCTCGGTATGGCCGATGTTCCCTTTGACAGATCCCAGGTGGATGGTTGTATCTCGTTCAGTGCTTCCGATGGCTTCACGGATGCTGGCAACTTCTACTGGGTCCCCAGCCTGGGTACCAGTCCCGTGAGCTTCGACAACAGATCTACCGATGTTAGCCCTGGGTTATGGTTGAGGTATTCACATCTTGCCATTTCGGCCTCAGAGGGTAACGAGGTATGATGCTTACATGCTGTCAGGAGATATCCCACTTTGCTTCAACACATCCATATAAAGCCGTGTCTGGGACGGCCCATGAGGTACCGTGATAAAGGTCTCGTTCATACACTGATTTACAGCCGAAGCTGCAATCACTCCCAGAATGGGATCTCCTTCCCTCCGAGCGACGTCGAGTCTCTTGAGGAATACCAGTCCAACGCCTTCGCCCCGGCAATATCCATCCCCTTTCACATCGAAAGGTTTTGTCTGGCCAGTGGGACTCAGGAAATTGGCGCCCATCAAATTCTCATAAAGGTATGGACTTGTGCACACGTTGACACCTCCGGCTAGCGCAGCAGACACGGTGCCGCTCTTCAGTGCCCTGCATGCTGCGTCGATAGCAACTGCAGAGGCACTGCATGCAGTATCAAAGGTCATGGAAGGGCCAGTCCATCCAAAATAGTGGCTGATTCTCCCACAGAGAAATGCCCGGAGTTCTCCCAATGCTGAAAATGCTGAAGGCTTGTGGGAAGCGATGTTGTCGTGATAGTCTGTTGTCGCCACTCCGACATAGCAACCGACGTCGTCCCTGGGTGAGTTGTCGTTGAAAAGTCCGGATGATCCCACAGCCTGGTAAGCTGCCTGTAGGAGAAGTCTTTGTTGTGGGTCCATGGCTGCAGCAGCGCGAGACGACGCTTTGAAGAATTTGTGGTCGAACGCGTCGGCATCATGTAAAAAGTTTCCCCAGAACGTACGCCCGGAAGTTCGCCTCAGTGCGTTGGCAGACCATCGGCTCTCGGGAAGTTTCTCCACCATCGACATACCGCTCTCGACGATGTTCCAGAGGTCGTCGAGCGAGTCAGCGCCGGCATACTGGCAAGACATACCCACTATCGCTATGGCGTCGTCGGGATAGGAGTATGCTGCCGGCGGGCTTGAGACGCTACCGTCTTCTTTTGTGATTTCGATGCCCGACCGACGGGATATTGACACTGGTATCGATTCAGAGTATCCAATGGCCAGTATGTGCTCTTCAAGTCCGACGGCGGCGTGTATGGTCGAGCGCCAGTCTGCAAGTCTGAGTAGAAGCGACGAAATAACGATCTCAGTAAGGGAGCCGCTTTTGAGTGGTTTCGCATCGTAGTTGGCTCTTACTGGCACTTGCAGGATCTCCGCGCCTCCGAGCTGAATGTCTGCTCGGTTTTGGCACCATGTCAGAAGCTCTGTCGCCGCCTCTTGTAGACACGGAGAGTGGAATCGGCCCCGAAGCTCAATTTCTCGGACGGCTGCACCTGTTTCTGTTATGTCCCGGGCAAGGCTTTCTTTATCCGATCCAGGCACTGTGATGGTGACGCTATTTGCATCGTACTCTACGCTGATGTATGCATTGGTATATCGCTTAAGGACGTCTTTGCATGGTTGAAAACTGGGTTGGGACTTCCATCTCGCGGCCAAACACACGTATTCCATCTTCTTCTCAGAGAAGTCACCATCGAGGTCGACACATGCACCGATTGCGAGAGCGAGGCGAATGGCGACTCCAGATTTTTCAGAAAGTTCCTGTTCTGATCCGCACGAAGCAAGCGTAATGGCTGACAGAAGGCCTGTGCAAAGCCCCTGGACACCCGAATCTTTGACCTGTCCCATGGCGTTGGCGTGAGACAATCCGTTCTTTCCAAGATGCTGAAAATACGCTCCAATATGTATGATAACTGTCAAAGGCGCCATCAGCACGTTTGGAACGTTATTGAATGTGTGTTCGAGAACTCCACTCTTCAGCCACCTCTGGAGACACTGAATCGCAGCATAACCAGCAACCCGCTGATACCCTGGTTCATGTTGGACAAGGCTGGACCAGACATCGGGTAGCTGTTCGATCGCCCGGCGAAATGAGGCCAGCCTTTCATCGCCGAGTATTGAGGATCGGACGCCACGTGCCTGTTCCTCGTTCGGCCACGGACTCTGGGGTCCAAAGACAACGAGAGTAATAGGACTCGCCATGTTGTAACAAAGATTAACGATCTGCGGCGTGACTATCCACTATGAAAACAAAATCACACTATGTATATACAAAGAATCCAATGAGACCCGCGCAGTGATCTGTTTTCCAGACTATCTTCTTATCTCGGCGAATAAACGGCCGTATTCAGCTCATCGGGTCCCTATAGTGTTCTCGAACCCGGTAACTTCAAATTACGAGCCCGACGCTCGGGTCTTGAGCACATGGTCTGTATTTGTTCCAGTGAACTGGTCGCTCCCGCTGCTGGAACCTTCATGCTCGGGTCCGGGTTCCACGAAGAAACCTGGGTTCCACTTTAGGGCCGGGGTCCATACCTTCGCGAAAAAAGACGCAGACTTGCATGAAAAAGCTCCTATCGAGCAAGAAAGTGTGTCGCTGCCAGCTTCACCTCCATCCTCAGAACTGTTACGGACACACCATGTCTCTAGTACCCTTCATCCGTTCGCCTATCAATCTCAAGTCCAAGGGAGAACCCCTGACCAACATATGGACACTCCCGGATATCGTTGATTTTAACGCAAAACACAATCAAGATTTCGTTTTCTGCCACCAGGCCAGAAGATATGGCCAGGAAACCAGATTGCTTGCCATTACTCATTTAGCATTGCGAAATGCGGTTCTGGAATGTCAATCCTGGCTGTTGGCCAACATAACCGGTGTTCAGAAATTTGGAGAAACGTCAGACGTCTCTCCCGACGAACGCCGGCCCATCGCTCTTTTCATGGAGAGCGATGTTGGACTATGGATTCACATACTTGCTCTTCTTGGCTTGGATGTGCCGGTACTATTGCTTTCGGCTCGGCTTGGAGCCACTCCCGCAAAACATCTTCTGGACAAAACAAACGCATGGGCTGCAATTGTTTCCCCTCGCCTTCAGAGCACACTGGATGAAGGACTTGGGCTTGGGCAACTTGTGGACACCGTTCCCACATACAAGCGACAACCCTGCGAATATTTCCTACAAGATAATGCAAACCCAACAGATTCTCCAGAGCGACAGTCCGTCTGTTTGGTTAATCGGTCTCGAATTGTGACAAGCGATGCTATTATCCTGCATTCCTCTGGAACAACTGGGCTCCCGAAGCCCATTTACCATCCACACCAATATCTTCTTGGGTTCGCCGCAGCGCATGCTTTCAAAGAATTGGGCGATATTCCCAGCTTGAATTGCTCCACATTGCCGTTGTACCATGTAAGTGGCGATTTTTGCTTCCCCTTTTAGAATTGTAGGGCTCACAAAGTGCAGGGATTTGGTCTCGTTGCACCTTGCTTATCCATGAGTATTGGAATGGCCATGTGCCTCCCGGTATCGAATGTCGCCAGCCCCACTACGATTCTTCAACTCCTGGAGGATACCAGTGCTGAATCTCTGATGACTGTTCCATCCATACTCGAGGATATTACTCTCCTCCGAGAGGACGCGTGGGCAAAGACAATGAGCCGACTCAAGTTCGTCGCTTTTGGCGGCGGGCCTCTTAAAGAAACTGTCGGCGAATGTCTGTCCAACCGCAATGTTCGCCTCCTGAACCACTATGGAGCCACTGAAGTAGGAGCCCTTGCGCCGATTTTCTCACCAAAAGATGGATCCGGATATGATTACCACTACTTCCGATTAAGAAAAGATTTCAACTTGGAGATACGTCAAGTCGAACCTGACATGCCTGATCGGCCGCTCTACAAGCTCACAGCCCATCCTTTTGGTTGGAGTACACCATTCGAGGTCCAGGATAACCTCGTCAGCAACCCCAATCACCCAGAAACGGACTTCAATGCCATTGGTAGAAACGACGACCTGATTGTTCTGTCCACAGGCGAAAAGGTTCTTCCAAATATGATGGAGAACTTCATTACTGAGTCCAAATTGGTGAAGCTTGCCATGGTATTCGGGCAGAACCAGTTCCAGGTGGGCTTACTCGTCCAGCCAACAGTGGAATTGCTTCCCCAAGAGCACGAGGCATTCAGGGATATCATTTGGCCCATTGTCGAGCAGGCAAACGAAATGGTTGATAACCACGCTCGAGTCTCATCGAAGAAGGCCATTGCAGTGGTATCGTCCACCACGGTGATACCTCGCACGGACAAGGGCTCCATCGCCAGGAAGGAAGTCAACGCAGCCTTTGAGCATGAGTTTGCTGAGGTTTTCGCTGCCTTGGAAAACGATGAAGATTCATCAATTCCTGAGCTAAACCTGGATAATTTGAAGGAGGACCTCAAGGAGTTGGTGCAGACACGCCTTGCATGGAAGGTTCCTGGCGACAAGTGGACGTATGAGGATGATCTTTTCGAACTCGGAATGGACTCTCTCCAGGCTCTTCAACTACGGCGTTTGATCATATCGAGCATCCCACACTTCGATGTTGAGAACACTCCAAGAGATTTTGTGTATCAGAATCCTTCCATCCTGGCCCTCACCGAAAAGATCAATGGGGGTAATGTGGCGTCTCTGGAGGACTCCATTGAAAATTTCTGCTGTAAATACGTTCCGGGCCAAAAGAAAAAGGGCTTTGTGGTGGTTCTCACGGGCGCCACCGGAAGCTTGGGAAGCCATCTTGTATCACAACTAGCCAGCATGCCTTCGGTGGAAAGGGTCGTTTGTCTTAATCGAGAAAAGAGAGGCTATTCTCCTTTGGAACAACAATTCGCTGCGCTTGAGTCTAGGAAAATCGCACTGACCGAATCCGCGTGGTCGAAAGTCGAAGCCTTCCAGACCGATACTTCGAGGCTGTTCCTTGGGCTCCCAGAGCTAGCCTATGTCGATCTGCAAAACTCTGTAACGCATATTATACATAACGCGTGGCCCATGGATTTCAATCGTCGCATCGCTTCCTTCGAGACGCAATTCCGCACGCTTGACAATCTGTTTTGCCTCGCCCGTGCATGTCATGCCAGACAACCACTGTCGAAGCCAACAGTTCTATTCGTCTCTTCCATTGCTGTTGTTGGCCAGTATCCCAAGCTGACCGGCGAGCTCATGGTTCCAGAAATTGTGATACGGAATAATCGCTGTGCTGATGACTTCGGCTATGCCCAAGCAAAACTCGTATGCGAGCGCATGATCGAAGGCGCTGCAAAGATGTGGGGAGACGAAATTAAGGCAAAATATGTTCGTGTGGGACAAATGACTGGGGCGGAGGACACAGGCCTATGGAATACGACGGAGCATTTTCCGTCACTGGTCAAGTCTTCCCGACTCATTGGTGCGATGCCGGATCTGAAGGGGGTAAGTACCAGCTTGTGCATTCCCAACGATCTCCGCTAACCCATTTCAAGACTTTGTCGTGGCTCCCAGTGGATCATGCAGCGGCCGCTACAATCGACATGCTCTTGAACCCTTCACCAGATATTGTGTTCCACCTAGAGAACCCCATTCGCCAATCCTGGGCCGATGTGCTAAGGGTCATAGCAGGAGAGCTAGGGCTCGGTGGTTCTGGAGCCTTCATCCCGTACAAGGTTTGGCTCTCAAGAGTTTTGGCTGTTCCAGATGAGAAGATGGATGCCAATCCAGCAAAGAAGTTGGCCGCATTCTTTGAGGGTGATTTCGAGCATATGTCGGGAGGTGAAATCATCTTGGACACCGCACAGTCGAGACGAGCGAGTAAAAGCTTGAGATATCAACGAGCCGTTGGGGATGAGCTTGTGAGGCGGTATGTCGAGGGCTGGAAGAAGGCTGGATTCTTGAGCCAGACTGGGCATAATTGCGTTGATATGGATTCGTTGGATTCTGTTAGATCTTCTTAGTTAATGATATATCCATGAGTTCATTTTGCGACGTACGTTTCCAGTGAAAGGGAGGTTTGGAAGTATGCCGTGCCACGCCTTGTAGACCCAATTCCTCTATCGTTTACATGCATGAACCCGGCTAACTTCATCCAGTAGTGGCTCATAGTATCATTCAAGAGTATGCACAGCATCCGCTTGATTGTTGCCTGCAGACACATTCCATATGAGTGTCCATTTTGTAGATAAATTGAACCAAAATCGGATTTCCAGAGCTACTGCCAAATAAAAGAGACTAGTCCTGCAATTTGTACCAACTTAAGTATCCGATCGGTGGTAACCACGGGTCATTAGCTCACCGGTATTGTTGAGGAAGATCATCACACCCTCGGCCCTCGTCTGAACCCCACAGATCCATGCCTCCATGCCCCGTTTCTCGCTCCAATCTTAATCATTCACTGTATGCCACCGCGCTTTTACACCCGGAAGCTCACAGGCGTCATATCTTGCGCCAACCCGCGCCTCCGTGTGCCGCGCGTGCGACCACGAAGAAAATTCCACCTACAAACATGGCCAAGCCGCAAAAGACTTGCAAATAGGTGTAGTCGCCATCATTGGCACTGATGAGAGCTCCAGCAAGAGGCTGGCTGGCAAGAACAGCGGGGCAAATGACCATGTATGTAACACCCGTGTACACCCCGATTTTCTTGATGTCCGGGCACACCTGTGCGACCAGCGCCGGAACCATGGCAACGAAGGTTCCAGAAGAGGCCCCGAAGAAGGCAGCAAATAAGATGTTTAATAGGTTGTTCTCTGCAGGGATCCATAGACCGAGAACAAGGGCGACAGAGAGGAAGGTGGTGAGGATCATGATGTTGAAACGACCGTATCGATCGCCGAGCCATCCGGGTACTATCCGCCCAAATATACTGCAGGATCGAGTGAGTAAGGCCACCGTACTTCCTTGCAGTGCTTCTCACCTTGTAGCACTCAGAATGCTGACAGTGTACTCAGCCATGCGCTGCGACATGCCAATGTACCGAGACTGTATGACCAGGAAGTTGTAGGGCAGGAAAACGCCGGCGAAGAAGAGGAAGCTTGCAACAGCGAGCCAGAACACAGCTGGGTCTGCGAGAGGTTGAATGAACTCGCTCATATCCAGGCGGGTAGGTTTGTGAACTACCTTGGATGTGACCGTCAGGTTTGCGACTATCATGAGAATCAAGTATGTGATTGCCACGCTGCGCATCGTCCACGCAAATCCAATGGATCTAAATAGAGTGGGAATGACGGCACTGTGTATGAGTAAGACATTCGTTCGAGTTCCAGTGAAAGAGCCTGCACTTACGTTCCGATTAATGCGCCAACCGACGACCCTGATGAAACGATACCCAGAGCCAGAGCCCGTCGCCGCTTGAACCAAGTCCCGACCGCATTGTTTCCAGCCCACATGATGGCGGCCGAGCCCATTGCACTGCATACGGACTGCGAGAGGAAGAGGGCAGCGTAGGTCCGCGAGAAGGAGACGCACACCAACCCCACAACATGGAGAAGTGTTCCCCCTAGTAGCAGCGGCCTGGGCCCGTAACTGTCGAAGATCTTGCCGCCGACGGAAGCTCCGATAAACATCATAAAGGTTTCGGTCGCTGGAATCCATGCTACCTCGCTGTGAGAGTAGTTGCTCAACTGGTGGGTTTCGTAGTATTCTTGAAACAGGCCAATGCAGGTGATCCAGCCAAAACTCACAAAGAGACAGCACCAACCGCCGAGAACAGCGAGCCAGCCTTGAAACCCACCTTCTTTCTCATCCACGAGGTTATCTGCGTGCTCATCGGGAGTCTCCGCCTCAAGGTCATGTGACATTGTGGAGGATGTGTTGTATCTCGTTTTCTTGTGGCGCAATGCTTGTCTTCAACTGTATACGAGAATGAAGGAACTCGGAGTCGGAAAATAAGAGATGCCCTGACATTTGCACTCCCAATATTGCCCATGGGCAGTTGGGAGTGGTGATGCATGAGGCAGTCCGGCATACGGGCCGCATCCGAGGATTTATCTCCGGCTCACCTTCTCTCCTCCGGGGTCCAGCACACGTCGACACCTGCACACCTTACCACTCTACGGGTTCCAAGGTTGGGTTCCAGGGTTTTTGCTCGGCTCCACAATCTAGGTATGCTGCACAGTATAGACCCGAGTTTGAGTGGGAAACGGCTATTTCATAGACAGCACGCGATTCAATCCGCAATGTAGAAGCATTCAGCACGTTTTCGAGGGTTTCCAGATATATTTCAAGCCCCAAAACAGTGTCAGAGACCAACCATCCATACTACACGTGGCTTTAGCACCATCACGTGACATGGCTCAAACAGCGGCATCCTTGACATGGAACCGAGGATTCGCGACTCGCTCAGATGCTCCAGTATGGGCGGATGAATCATACTATCGCACTGAAGATGGCGAGCCGGCCAATCTCAAGGTACCAGTGCCTCGAGAACTGCCAACATCGACGATGCACAACTCCATAACCGAAGAGAAGAACCTCTTACGCACCTGGGCTACAATCTACGATGGAACGCAATCCCCTGAAGGAGTGCCGGCCTGGTGGAAGCCCCAGTCGGAGGTGGACGTCTTGATCTGTGGCGGTAAGTACCCTCACCCCTACGTCTGCAAGAGCACCACTAATATGTGTTAGCTGGTCCATTCGGGCTTGAGATGGCCGTTTCACTGGCAAGACAAGGACTGACCTTCCGCATATTGGGTGCGCAGAACCTCAAACACAAGCTGAAAGTGAGGAAGAACTGACAAGATCTAGACAAGAACGAAGCTCCAACGATTTGTGGCAAGGCCGATGCAATCCAGCCGCGTGCGCTAGAGCTCCTGAATTCCTGGGGCCTTGCGCAGGAAATGTCAGAAGAGGGTCCAATCCTGAACTCGACTGTTCTATTCAGGAATGGGGTCAAACTGTTCCACGGACCCAGCTCTCAGTGCGACTCCAACTACCGTGGCATCCATGTCATCACCCAAGGCCAGGTCGAGAAGGTCTACATTCGTGACCTGCTCCGAAACAAAGCCATTGTGGAGCGTGGTAAAGTGATAGAAAAGTTTCATGTGGAGTCGTCAGAATACGATTTCACACATCCCATTACTGCGACGGTGAAGGACATCGGTAGCGCCAAAGAGGAAAGAATTCGTGCAAAGTACCTTATCGGCGGAGACGGTGCTGGAAGTACTATTCGCGAGCAGCTAGGAATTCCGTTCGACGGCGTTGCAACCGACTGCTACTGGGCAATCATGGATTGTAAATGGAAGACAGATTATCCTCATATTCTGGGATTCACGTAAGACCCCATCAAGACTGACCTACACTCTACATATACTGATGAAGTCACCAGAATCGTTATCTCCGAAGAACATGGGGGCGTGATCACTATCCCGCGAGAGCAAGGTTTCACGCGGTCAGTAAAACTTCTTTAACATCAAGATCAGCTTCCTGATGATTATCTAGCATATACACCCAAATCACTGGAGACAAGGCGAGAAAGCTCCAAGAGCGAAGACGGGCGAGACGGAATGCTTTTGCTGTTGGAGAAACTCGGATTGACGACCATGAAATCACGCCAGAAGAGGTTCTCGAGCAAACCAACCTGATCATGGCTCCATATAAGATTGAATTCGCATCTCAGCTGAGTTGGTTCGCTGTCTGGAAGGTCAATGAGCGTGTAGCTCGTACATTTTCCTCGCCGGATCAACGTGTGCATATTGGAGGTGATGCTGGGTGAGCAAATTTAGAGAAGCTCCCAAGTATACATTCGCTTACAATGAAACCAGACACGTTCATAGCGTCCTAGGGGCATTCGGTCTCAACTCTTCCATCTACGACGCCTCCAATCTCGGATGGAAACTGGGTCTCAGCATACGCAAAGCAGCCCGTCCAGATATCCTCCTTCCCACATACGACAAAGAGCGCCGTCTCTTCGCCAACCGCGTCATCCGCTGCTCAGGAGCCTACTTGCGCTTTGTTTGCAATCTAAAGACTCCACTCGCGAATCTGCGTGGGCTGGGTGAAGATCTCGAACAGCACGAAGAACGAACCCCCGAGCTAGACGGAACCTCGGATGCAGATAAGCAATGGCTAGCCTCCTTCTTCGGCCGAAACGCCATGTTCATCATCGGAATGGAAACACCAGTCATACCCTCCACCATCTGCGACGTACCCGCGGGCTCATTGCCAACCTCAGCACCACCTCTGATGCTGTCTTCTCAACCAACAAGCGTAGCCCATGGAAACCGTGCTCCAAACCCCCGACTGTGCTTTTCAGCCCAGCATACCTCCTATCTCTACGAGTCCATGAAAGGCGTCGATCGCTTCCACATCCTGCTCTTCGGTTCAGATCTCCGCGGCCCTGTGCGCGACCGCCTTGCCAAATTCTCCCAGACGGCTCTCGCGCCCACGGGCTTCTTCCATCGGTTTGGTGGCGCGAAGAGATTTAATCTCGTGCTTGTCGTCAAGGCTCTGCCGTATGAGCGCGATGCGCTCCTTGCCGGCGATGATCTACAGGGACTGAGTGAGAATGCGACGGTCTTATTCGATGATCGTGTTCCGGATGAGGATGCGCATTATTGGTATGGTATCAACCACGCAAGGGGAGCCGCCGTTGTTGTGCGACCGGATTTGTGGGTTGGGACAAGCGCGTGGCCGGAGGATGTTACAGTGCTGGATGATTATTTTGGCGGGTTTTTGATCGAAGGCGGAGCATAGACTGTCGTGGGGGTAGTGGCAGAAAACATTATATAGGTGGAGATATAGAGATAGAGAGAATACCTTGAGTTTATTTGCATCTCTTTCCAAGATGCTTGCTTGTATATCGTTGTCATTTGCGACCTATGTGGGATTCAGTTCATCGTTCCTACAAAGTTCCATTTCGTTGCTTCCTCTCTCACTGTTTATGCTGAAATTTGAGCAGAAGTGTGGCGAAGATGAAGGAAATGGATTGGCGATGCTATTAGACACATGTGTAGGTAATGATTGTTAAGTTGCTATGCGATCCACTTGGTATACCGTGACGCGTACCATCTCTCAGTTTGCAAGGATCACAGGTCCGACGTACAATAATCCCAAGACCGTGGCAAGAGCGTAGTTAGTGCCTCATTTCGGTCTGATGAAGAAAAGCGAAAGGGTCGAGATTCTTCCAACCCAAAGAGCTGGTGGCATAGTGTTAATAATGGCTGATTTCTTGGGACCTGGAGTGAAATCTTCACCCTACACTTGGAAATTTCCTGCAATATGATGCCATCATGTCAAGTCATCTATCTGCATCACCAATGGGAACAAAACGGATGAGATGGAGCACGGGTTTTCAAATGTATGCAATTGCGTTTTCTCTGCAGTGCCAAAAACACCAGTTACAAGTCCACATACAATCCACACGATTTCCACCAGGCAAAAATTTTACCACCAAATCGCAACATTCCAACCATTAGAGAAAGGTAATCTTGAGGTCTAATCTTGGCGCAGATCGTACCAGGTCGTGAAGACAGGGGTATCAGCGCCGGTGTGCTTCCCGAGCTTCTGGAGAATAGCAGAAACGTTGCGGATACCGGCCTCATGCGCCTTTACAGCAGCTAGAAGCATCCATGGTTAGCCATGGTCGTTCCACGTAGTACCAGAGTCCAAGAGGAGGGTAACACTTACGGAAGGTCTCGCCAACCTCACAGCGCCAGTTCTTCCACGCGACGACCGTCTCGTTGGGAATCATCGTCTGCTGTCCTTGTATCAAGCACCACTGGCCGTGGTACTCTCCGCTGCCGGGGACCTTGACAACTGGGGGATCTGGATATACAATCAGCATGGATATAAATGAAGACTGGGGCCAAACCATACCGGGAATCTGGCTGAAACCATGTGAAAAGGACCCATCGGTGGAGTTCTCCCACCGGAACAACTAAAAGTCTTGGTCAGCGGCCAAACTCTCCGATAATGTGCACCCTAGTGTCTACTTACCACGTCAGTGGTTTCATACCAAAATGGGGCTCCAGGGGCCGACAGATTGAAAGTGCGTGTTGCGCCGACCTTGAAGTCCTTGCCCGTTGTGCTGGTTGGGATTAGGCCGTTGACGTAGGTAAAGTCAAAGACTGAGGGAATTAGTGTGAAAACGGCGGGTCGGCCTATCGGGCGAATGCACCCGGTAAGCTGGTCAGATACTCACAGGGTCCCATGATGCTCTGAATATCCTTGGCTGGGGCACCTACGATACCGAAGGTGGTGAAGTTCTTGAATGTAGTGCCTTGGGGGCAGCGGCAGGGGCGCTCAGTGGGGCCGCAGGGGGGAAGGCGTTTGGGAGGGCCTGCTGCCGCAGCAGGAAGGAGCGGTGCGAACAGCACTGCAATTGCAATGATGGGGGCAGTGAAATGCATGATGACCAGGAGGATGGCTAGGGGTGACTGAGTGTTTCACTGGTTGTTCAACTGGGTATGTTGGACTGCGTAAGCGTAGTTTGGTGCCGATTTGCCAACTGGAAGACAGTATGGTCTTTATACCAGTGCCAACACGAAGGAAGTTCTACTCTGCTCTTGGCCATGGAGAAAGCCCAGCCCCATCTCGCTCTTGGCCGTGGTCCGGCTCAGTCCCATCTCGCTCTCGTCCATGATCTATCTCAGTCCCATCTGCCACGGGCGGTAGTGTGCCGTATGCTGGGTCGTTTGTGTTGCAGTTCGGCGGCTTCTCGATCGCTGCACAGTGGGATCCCGGGAATGCGGTACGCTCGGGTCCACAGCCACGTGACCGGGACGGTTCCCGCCGACCGGTGTACACTCGGGTCCTGCGGGTCCTGCGGCACGTGGGGCAGGTGTGGAATCGCATGTCGTGTGTTTATCCCGGTGTTTCTGCCTTCCGAGCCTTCTTCCATCTTGCCTCTTTGCTCCTTCCTCGTTCGTCTTCCAATTTTACTGCAGGAAGCCCGCTTGCCCACTAAACTGCACCTCTGCGCTCCTTCTCTCGTCCGCTGTCTCAGTCCATCCTTTCTCCCGCCTTCTCCTCAACCAAACTCACCAACCCTCAGCCAAAATGCCCAACGTTCTCGTTCTTGGTGCCTCGGGCTATATGGGTCTCGCCGTCAGCCAGGCGTTACTGCGCTCGGGCACCTACACCGTCTTCGGCAGCGCGCGTACACCCGAGAAGGCAGTCACACTGCGACTCAACGAAATTACCCCAGTGGACGCCAACATTGTTAATCCTGCAAGCCTCTCTGCAGCAATTGCCGCTCATCACATCGACATCGTAATTGACTGCACCTCTGCATATGGCGACGCTTCCAAGATTCTCGAAGGAGTCCGCGCCGCAGGCTCATCTCGCCTCGCCGCTTTCTCCGAGGGCAACATGGTTGGCCCCAAGCTCGGCTTCATCTATGCATCGGGCTCATGGGTTCACGGCTCTACTCCTGACTGCCGCGTCTCCGACTTGACTCCAGTGGGCACAGACCTGGCTCCTGCTAAGGCTGCTGCGGCTGTGGGATGGCGACCAGCCCACGAGCAAGCGGTCCTTGCTTCACGTAACAGTCTCGATGTGGCCGTTCTGCGCCCCTCTCTTACCTATGGCCGTGCCTCATGGGCGTGGGCCTTCCTTGGGCCGCTCCTTTCCGCCAATAGCAGTTCAGTTGAGCCGATTAAAATCCCCGCCGACGCCGTCGCTCGCACCACGACTGTCCATCTAGATGACCTAGCTCACGCCTTCGTAAGCGCGGCCGATCGCATTGACGGCCGCCTTGGATCCTGGCCCGTTTTTGACATCTTCACGCAGACACTACCGGTCCCTGACATCTTGGAGGCCGCCAAGAAGGTCCTGTCCATCACTGCTCCACTTCAGTATGCTGGAACAATGGGGAGTGCCTTCCTCGAGGCGCTCTCGCTGGTCTGCAATGGGGAGAACTCGCGTGCCCGCTCTGTCTTGGGCTGGGAACCGAAGCGTGTTGACCTCATTGGCGATATGCCTGCGATTGTAATGGCCTGGAAGGCGGCTGAAGAGGCCAAGAAACCTTCTACCTAAGCATCATGGCTGAGGTGTAGAAGCTGACTTCTTGGCGGGGATTCGGTTTGTGGAGATGAGGGAAATATGTATCCCAAAACCTGTCCCCCAGCGTGCAGCGTGCGAGGATTTGCGTTAGTTAGGGGTACCTTACCCAAGGCCAACAACCGGCCATGGAGCTTTGAGCTGCAATAGGACTGAACCATATAGTTACCGGCAAGGGTCTTCTCTGTGCCATATATGTGTGCATCGTGTTGAAAAACTGTGTCATGAATGAGAGAGAACTGTCGTATATCTTGCCGCCCAGGTGGCACACGAGAGACGTTGAAAGAGAGTTTGGGGTTCCTGCTAATCTTATCAAATACTAAGCCGCTAGTGTGGAGCTTGACCGATTTCTGTCACGTTAACCCTTTACAAATGCCGAGCCCCGAACGTGAGCCACATATGGAAGAACATTTACACCGTCTGCCGAACACGTTTCACCGACGTGATGAAGTCGCCTAAAGGCAGGGCCAAATTGCGTGTGGTTGAAAGTCCCCGACCACAGGCATCACTCGGCCTCAAGGTCTCAAGGACCAGAGTGCGAATGGCACTACACCCACCTCACTCAGTGTCCAGCTACTAAAGACTGTCAGAAAACCACCATCTTATTCACATACCGCCTTACTCTGATTTATTTTAACCCGTTGTGGCACGTAGCAATGGCAGTTTTGAACATGCTCACCGCCGAATCGGCTTTCTTAGTTATCCCATCTCTCGTTCTTCTTATCCTCATCACCCAGACGCTGACAAGCTGGACGCGTCTGCGACATATCCCCGGGCCGCATACCGCCAAGTTCTCAAACCTAGCCCGCTTCCTGTGGGTGAAGAGTAACCGTGCACACGAGATACATACGCAACTGCATCGCAAGTACGGGCCCGTAGTAAGATTTGGACCAAACATGGTAGCGGTGGCGGACCCGGCTGAGATAGGGCACATCTACGGATTTGGCAAGACAGGTGCATGGAGGAAGGTAAAGTCTCGTATTATGCGTCGTTTTAGAGGTTGCTGACACATGTGGATGCAAGTCGGATTTCTACCGCGCGCTGTTGATGAAGCCGACGGGTAAACCCATGCCTGGCATCTTCGCGACGCAGGACGAGACCATCCACAAGGCGCTAAAACGGCCTATCTCTGGTGCATATTCGATGAGCACACTGGTGTCTTTTGAGCCATACGTTGACGCCACCATGCGTGTCTTCTGCGATCAACTGCAGACCCGTTTTGCCGAAACGAAAGCCGTTGCCGACTTCGGCATGTGGCTTCAGATGTTTGCGTTCGACGTCATCGGCCAGCTTACCTTTTCTAAGCGGCTCGGGTTCCTCGAACGGGGAGAAGACGTGGACAACGTGATGGCGCGTCTGTGGGGCATGTTCCGCCAGACATCGCTCGCTTCGCAAATGCCCTGGATAGATCCGCTGTGGACAAATAACCCACTGAAGCGCTGGATGCGGAGCAAGGGCACCAGCCCGGGAGCAGCCTTTGCGATGGAGCGCATCGCCGAGCGGCGAGCGTTGATGGCGCAGAGTGGGAAGGATGACTGGGGTGTCAAGGAACGCGATTTTCTCAGCCGTTTCCTGGAGATCGAGGCTAAGGAAAACGGCGGAGTTCCGCCATAGTAAGTTAGCCAAGTCCCGTCGCGATGCTGCAACGTCGTCTGTATCTGGAGTCTAGAATCTAACGTGGCGGTGGGCAGCGCTGTGAGTGTATGGGCGTCCTCCAACATCACAGCTGGAAGTGACACTACGGGCATTCTCCTGCGCACCATATTCTACAATCTGCTGCAGCACCCTCAAACCATGGACAAATTGGTCGCCGAGCTGAACACTGCAGCCGAGAAGGGTGAGCTGGACGAGTTGGCGTCCTGGAAGCAGACGCGAGAGCTGCCGTATCTTGCAGCCTGCATCACAGAGGCTGGCCGGCTCCACCCACCCTTTGGGCTGCCCTATGAGCGTGTGGTACCTCCAGAGGGAGCGACTGTGAGTGGGACGTGGCTCCCCGGCGGCACTATCGTGGGCATGAGCGCGTGGGCGACGCACCGCCATCGGCCGCTGTTTGGTGATGACTGCGACGACTGGGTGCCGGAGCGGTGGCTGAGGTGCAGTCCTGAGCACCGTCGCAAGATGGAGAATGGCCTCTTGACGGTATGTCTAGACTTTGAGCAAACCGCTAACAAATTCCCCCGTTGAGGCTGATCAACGATCCCCCATGGGGCAAATGAAATGAGCTAACATGGACAGTTTGGCGCTGGACACCGCTCCTGCCTCGGTAAACACGTTGCCTACCTCGAGGTGTACAAGGTTGTACCCACGTTGTTGCGCAAGTTCAAAGTGAGTTGAGGCGAAACGTACTGTCGGCGCCGGCTAAACCCTGTCTAGTTTGAATTAGTCCGTGATGCGCACCATGCCCCAACGTGGACGGTGGAGAATCGTTGGTTCATCATGCAGCATGGGTTCTTTGTCCGCTTGTCGCCGAAGTTGGCCTCCGGAGATGTCGATCACACGCGCTAAGGTTGTCCCATACGAATCGCAAGCGTGTTATTACTTCTTACCTATATTGACCTGGAACCTGCCAGCGTCACGTGAACGGGGGATTGTGCTAAGATTTCATCGCGCTGCATAGTACCAAAGACCTGCGCCTGTCAGGATGTTTCATAGTAGTGTAGAATGGACTGTGTATCTCGTACCTGACTCTGGGCTGCACCGGTCCCCATGCATGCACTGGCCCTGCCAGCCTTGGCGGTTGCCACTGGCTGTCGTGCAGCATGACCCTACATGCTATACAGAGGATACGAAGGAATTATCTAAGTCTCATTGAATTCCCAACACTTGTCAAGGAAGCCCCAGATAAAGTGCGGCCGAGTGAAAGTTTGGATATGTCCGAGCCCGATCTGTATATAGCGGAGCTCTGCAAGAGGATGCCACACCTTGGCCATTGGTATTCCCCTGGACGTCTGCAATTGGCACCACACCTTCTCAGCGATCCTAAGTAATGTCAGCAACATCCCGTCTGCGGCGGAAGTGGACAACCGAAGAAGACAGCCGGCTCGTCAGAGAGGCGGAACTGCAAGGTGCGTCCGAATCCTAACACGCCTCAACGCCCCGCCCGCCACTAAACACCAGATCCAGCTTCCAATTCGCCAACCGGCACGCCTTCAGACTGGATTCAGATCGCATCTAAAATCCCCGGCCGTACCAACAAGGACTGCCGCAAGCGATGGAGCAAAATCTATGCCGGCATCAACAAAGGCACGTGGGATCGCGCCGAAGACGAGCGCCTCCGCAAGGGGATCGAGATGTTCGGCTTGCGGTGGACCCAGGTTGCCGAGATCGTCGGCAGCAGGCACGCGGACCGTAGGTGTTCGCCTTACCTTAACCATTCTTGATATGCTTATGTGCTAATTTTCTGTCTCCTCAGAATGCGCCAAGCGCTGGCAGAATTCTCTAGATCCCTCCGTCGACCGAAGTGAATGGACACAAGCAGACGACTGCCGCCTCCTCGCTGCCGTCGATCAGCACGGCCAAAAGTGGAAAAAGATTGCAGAGGAACATCTCCCACGGCGGTCGACAAACGATCTCAAGAACAGGTACGCGTCGACCCTTCTGCTGCCTGGCAACCCTGTCGATGCTAACATAGTTGATAGATACATGTTCCTTATCCGCAAACAACCCTTTAACCAGCCGACTTGTCCACCCTCTGAACCATCATCCCTCGCTTCACAATCCTGCGAAGACATGACAACGATACCCGCCCGAGAGACACAACCGTCCGATCCTAGCCAAGATTCAGACTCCGACTGCTCGCAAGACGATATGGATATGGACCTGGAGTTCACCGCCGAGCACAACTTCAACTTCTCCCCGCCGCAGAATCCCATCAACTCGCTGCCACAGCTCCAACACTCCTCCTTCTCTTCATCGTCGTCCGGAGTTACTACCCCGCGAACTACATACTCCATGCTACACTCTCGCTCTTCTCCGCCAAACACTCACACCATAAGCAACCACGACCTCTGCACCGCCTACAGCCTAATCGACCCCAATCTCGATCTCGACGTACACAGCCGACACGACACATCCTCAAACCTCCCCCTCTGGACCGAATTCATAGACTGCGATCTCTCCAAGAAGGCCGACTCCACAGACGTCAGCTTCTTCGCGGACGCACTAGGTCTCGATCTCAACAAAGTGCGGCACATGGAATCCGGACACGATAGCAGTGCGACTGCTGGTGTGGGCAATGACACTGCGGCTGCACATGTGCAGAAATTGGAGTACGATCAGAAACAGGTTAATCTGACGCTGACGCTCAAGGATGCGAATCAGCAGACAGTAAATAGCTTGTTGGAGTTTTTGTTTAGGGAGAGGACGAGGTTTCAGTTAGAGGCGAATTAGAGAGGCGTTATGATATCAATTTTGAAATACTCTACCGTTGAGGCGGATATATGGGTGGACTGATCTGCTGAAATTTGGAGTGAGGTGTTCAAACGTCCTTAAGATCCATAAACACGAGGATTCTGTTACGACAGTGATGTCCAACCAATTCTAGGAAGAGGAAATGGGTTGCTAGGAGGAGCTAAGAAGGAGCCGACTACTAGCAGGGGGCGGGCCGTACCTTATACAGTCCGCCCGGCTCGGATGTCTAGCGCCAACAGGGACAGGGGGGAGTGACCAATCTATCAACACCGTTGAGCCCTAAGCGAGCGGTGACTCAGCGAGAAACTGCGAAAAGCTGAATAAAACCGTGGCTTGTGGGCCCTGCGCGGATCAAAACGGTCTAAGCACAGCGAATTCAACCAATTAGGTCTTCGGCATCTCGGGGTTGTTGGCGTTGAACACCCGAGCCGGGGGGGGGACTGTAAGTATCTTTCTCAGTTGTGTGTGACTGGCTGTGGGCTGAAAAGCCACTCAGAGATTCCTTTTCAAAACGGTTAAGCGTATACCTAAATCAGAGAAGCATACATTGCCCCCTGCGAGTAGTTAGGGAGAGAACCAAGTTGGTTGTGTCTTCGCGCGAGATGCTCCGATACGGCACGAGGCATCCCCGAATTCACCCGAAATGTCCAAAATGAGCTATGTTTTTGCGGAGTCGGTTCTTCATTAGAAGTCTCTTCTTGCTACATATGTTCAGAATAGAAGTTATTACAAGATTTACATACACTTGGTTCTTCTTTGCGCTCTATGAATAACGCATCAACCCATTCGAAGATGTATCTGTTCAACAACCCAACTGCACTAGCTATCTTTGAAAAGTCATAGTGCAGGTTTCTTAGAGTAGATCAGGTCTAGTCAGAACGAATGATAGAAATACCCCTCTTGCAAGTTCCGTTGTGAACATGTACCTTGGGCTCAGAGTAGGTGTTACGCCTAAGCAGGTTAGATTCGACATCCTAAGCACCATATATTTGATGAGGATTAGTATCGCGTATCTGCCGTAGTATATATGAAGTCATAGTATCTAGATCAGTCAAGCAACCCAGCTTCCCTCTCCCATATCAACGATCCTTCACTGCCGTGACGGTAAGACTGGTACCGAAATCCCTTGATACAGTTCAACCGATCCGCAATCATTCTATCCGCATATGACCGGTATTGGAACCCCTTTATATAATTCAGGTCATCCGCAATCATTACGGGTATGTAGCAGTGAATAATGGCATCGGGGTAAAGCTTGCAACTGTGTTTTTGGTTCGGGAATCTCAGACAGTACTTTTGTGAGATCAATATTGACCAAAGACTACATCATGTGACAATATCCTCACATCTCCTGAATAAGCGAATGTTTTCCATCTTACACTGACACGGCGGCACCTTCATAGCATCCCATTTCTCGTGCATCAAATGAGCACTGGTGCAAGTGGGTATACATATGTCGCTTCCCCTTTTGTCGATGACATCAAAATCCGCCAAATAAAAATCTTTTTCCGTCCTTGAACCTGTATGCCTTCTCTGTAACAGCTACGAATTCATTCAGTATTCAGGTACCGAGGTAGCATCGTTATGGGTGGTCGCGGTGTGATTGGTCTCGGGACCATGCGTCGATCAATGCGGGGGTATTGAACTGCAACTGTCAGTTAGGGGATTCTAAACTTTCCATCATATAAACTCAACGTACCCCAGTTATATACACTGGCTCCGTGCCAGCCAGTTCGTATACTGGCGATTGAACGTGGCGCCTCTTATACATTTTCCGGAGCTGAAGGAGTCCGACGATAAGGGAGAGGACTGCAAGGATCGCTGCAACTAATCCGAATACAAAATCTGGGCTAGAATGGGAGCTTTCTGATCGGGGGATCGGTGCCATCGATACGAATGTAGTCCAAATTCTAAATGTAGATGTTGAGCACAGGAATCGACCATCAGCTGTTACTTGGAGGAACGAATAGCGGCCGAGCAGAACATGAAGATTGAGAGCTTCCCAGAATGAGAAATAATCCAGAAGCGTAGGGTGCAAAGGGCTAACAATATAACCGAAATGGGGAGGGCAAGGGAAAAGAGGTATAAGAACAGAGGAGATTTCATCCTTCTAATACCTGGGTATAATGGGCACGGAATTCAGGCAAACGGTTCGTGCACCAGGGCCGACATTGAAAATATGGCACAGTCAAGACGTTAAGCGCGGCTTCCACGTTCATTGGTTTTGAGCTGCGCTTAACACCGCATAAGCGCGAGACTCCTGGACAGCTGCACAGAACACCGTCACTGACGTTTTAGTGGTGGACTGGCATAGACCCCACTTCCGCGGTATCGCGGCTCGTGGCCCAATCCGACCGCTTACTGCCTCGCACCTTACTCAATGCATCGCGGCGCATCTTTGCACATACAGCTAACCAATCACGACTTTTTTTTAGCTCAACACACGCCTCATGGCACAGCCCTTGGACGCGCGTATAATTACTATCCAGAGTCCCCAAAGTCGCCCCGTCCTATGTGGCAGACTGTGGATTGTGATTTCCCCCCATGGACAGATCAATCGTGGAAACCCACACGGCGACTTTTAACACTGAAAAGCATTCAGATATACATCGAAAGAAAAGCTATGGGGATATTATTACGTAGTTTCCATAATGCTAAAACCCCAGATTCTTCCCTACTCTAAATGCACACAATCAGACAGAATCATATCAACCGCTCTTCCAAGCACTCTCCGTTTCCAACCAGGTCCCAAAGTCCTTAACTCTAGGATTGATCGTCTTCACGGCCTGAATATCCGCCTCATATCCCACATCCCCAAACCACTTGTACATAAGACCGAATTCCTTAACCATGTAGAGAATAATTCGCGTCAAGAAAGTGAAGGTAGTGGGTAGAGTCTTTCCAGTCTTCTTCTCGAATATGCTCTTGGCCTGATCAAACGTCAACTCATCACCCGCCAGCGAAATCTTCCTCCCCTTCCACTCCTCCGGCTTCAAGAAAGCCTCCGCAGCAAAGAAGCCGATATCGCTTGTCGCGACGAGTTGAAGCTTCTTGGTCTTCCCAAGACTGGATTGCCAGGCGGTAGTGAAGACCTTGCCGAAGAAATTCGGGGTGAGATTGTCCATGAAGGCGACTGGACGAAGAACAGTGTATGTCATACCGCTCTCTTGCGATTTTTGGTAGAGATGTTTTTCGATGTTGTGCTTGGTGATGAAATGCGGGACAATAGTGGGGTCTTCGTCGGATCGATCACCTCCGCGGTCGACAGATGTGTAGACGAAGTGCTTCACGTCGTTCTTGACAGCTTCATCAATCATGGATTTGCCTTGTCGTTCCTCTTCTGGGCCAAAAACTGCCTAAAAATGTTTTAGTGTGACGCTGGATGTGAGGGGAATGTTTCGGTAGACGTACCTGTACACTGAAAGTCCCCCAAATAGGCAGTTGAGTGGCTTCTTTAGCTGTCTTGAAAATCCCGGGAACGTTCTTCATATCTCCAGTGACGAGCTTTATTTTAGAGGATTTCTGCTGGAGCTTCTGGGCGGAAGTCGACTTGGCGTCTCGTGTGACGGCTAGGATCTGGATATTGGTGTTTGCTTTGAGGAGAGCATTGACGACCGCTCCTCCTTGCTTCCCAGTTGCGCCGACGACGAGAATGGCTTTCGACATGATGTATTGCGAAAAGATGTTGATTGAGATCTGTTTGGTAGCAGGATCGAATAATTGTGGGACTGGTTGTTGATTGGTTGGATTTGCTGATTGGATTGGTTGATTGGTTGGATTCAGGATGAGATAATGGTGCCGAGTGGATTGAATGAGGTAACGTAACCGGCAAGCGAGCGGGCCAGGCAAGCGAGTGGGCCACCTCATCAACTTTTCGCGACGCGTCACCTATCAACTACAATGGCTCCACCAACTGCAACTCAACAGCCCTGCAACGAAGCAGATATCCTCCTAGCTATCTCAGCAATTAATCAGAAACAGATTCAGAGCGAACGAGAGGCTGGACGGATATATAATGTCCCCCGAACAACACTACAACGACGACGCGACGGAATTGCTGCGCAACGCAATTGTGAGCCCAAATCAAAGAAGCTTACTAAGCTAGAAGAGGAGGTTATTGTTGGATATATACTTGACCTAGATTCGCGAGGCTTTTCACCCTCTCTAGGTGCTGTACGAGAAATGGCAAATAAGCTGCTTGCTGAGCGCGGCGCTGGCCAGGTGGGCGAGAAGTGGCCTAGGAACTTTGTCAACCGAACAGAAAGCCTTACTACACGATTCAATCGACCATATGATCGACAGAGAGCTCTCTGTGAGGATCCTGAGACTATTAAGGCCTGGTTTGAGCTTGTACAGCGTACCAAGGCGCAGTATGGTATCTGTGATGAGGATACCTACAACTTTGATGAAGCCGGCTTCCTTATGGGCAAGATATCGCCTCACCTTGTTGTCACTGGCTCAGAGAGACGCGGCCGGCCAAAGGCTATACAGCCAGGCAATCGTGAGTGGGTTAGTGTGATCCAGGGAATCAACGCTGCTGGATGGCCAATCCCACCGTTCATCATCTTCGCAGGCCAGTACCACCTCTCTGCCTGGTATGAGGGCAACGATATACCGCGCGATTGGGCTATTGCAGTCAGTGATAACGGCTGGACAACCAACGAGATAGGAGTTGAGTGGCTGAAGCACTTCATCAAGCATACAGAGGGCAGGAAGGTTGGGGCGTGTCGGCTGCTCATCTTTGACGGCCATGAGAGCCACCACTCACTCAACTTTCAAGAACTCTGCAAGGAGAACAATATCTTCACTCTCTGTATGCCGCCTCATTCATCGCACCTCCTGCAGCCACTTGACGTGGGCTACTTCTCGCCGCTGAAGCGTGCGTACGGGCGTCAGATCGAGAGCCTGATCCGTGACGGCATCAATCACATCACCAAGCTCGAATTCCTACCAGCCTTCCGCGCTGCCTACGATCAGGTAACTACAAAGGACAATATCTGTGCAAGCTTTCAAGGCGCTGGCCTAGTCCCAATTGATCCAGAGGTGGTGATATCCAAGCTTGATGTGAAGCTTCGTACGCCAACACCACCTGCGCTGGAGGCCACCACCTGGGAAGCCAAAACGCCTAGCAACGCGCTCGAATTAGAGGCTCAATCAACGTTGATCCGTGAGCGGATACAGAGGCATCAGAGCTCATCACCTACCTCCATCATTGCAGCGCTTGATCAGCTCAAAAAGGGCGCTGAGGTGATGGTGCACTCAGCTGTGCTCATGCGCGAGCGGATTGCGAGTCTTGAGAGAGCAAATAAGGCCGCCACAGAGCGTAAACAGCGCAAAAAGAGGCGGATCCAGAAGCGAGGCACCCTAACAAAGGCAGATGGAGAGGATATTATTGCTCAAAAGGAGGTAGAGCAACAGCTAGAGGAGGAAAAGCGTCAGAATAGGGTGCAATTAGGTGTAAGCCGGCAGGCTTTAGCACGCTGCACACGCTGCAGAGAGACTGGCCACAACTCACGAACATGTAAGAAGCGTGCTTTAGATACTGCTTGATCTAGGATAGTTACTATATTAATATTATCTTGTTGCGTTGTTGAGATAGATCGCTGCAAAGGTGCAAAAAGTTGATGAGGTGGCCCACTCGCTTGCCTGGCCCGCTCGCTTGCCGGTTACGTTAGTTGGAATGTGAATGAAGAAAGACAACCCTTCAGCAAGGCTAACATATATACATCTCCCACTCTCGATCCGTTCCCCAAACCTCCTTTTGGCCATGAGGTAAGCCACCTCGTCTCAGCGAGCCAGCATTATTCATCTCGCACCGGTCGGAGCAGCGAAACGCCGCAATTGCGCGATGGATAAGCACCCCAGTTTCCTTCTCGCAATCAAGCAACACCACACTTGCATCGGGCGATAGTTGCCACCCGGTACGACTCACGCAGATTGCGGACTTTAGGGTGCCCTCGCGCTCGCTGTTGGTGTTGGTCAGCGTCGGGGTGTTAGTGCGGCGGTGATGTAAAGGCTAAGGCGCCCGGACGAAAGCGCGAGATTGCCGAGGTGTTCCCACCCGACTTTGATCGGACGCCAAGACTTGACGTGTAAATAAGGTTGGCTGAATCCCCTCATTGCGAATACAATCGTCTCGACTGCAACTATGTCTGGCTTGTCCAGATGCAAACAATGCAGGTAAGACCTATCAGTTAGGTATATAGAACCATTAGATTCACGGTGAGTTGCCAAGGGAAAGAGCTGGAAAGCTCAGCCACAACGTGAATCCCCAAGCCCAACCCGCCACGCATCACCATCCCCTTCTCCAGCATCTGGAATCACCTCCACATCTTTACTCGCAGTTATCGAGCAGCATATCTAGCAAGTCACTCACAGTATATCTGAAAAAGCCGATAACAATGCAATGAGAAGCCTTCTGGTGATGAAGATCAGTTACAACCATCCTGATCATGGAGTTCATTGCAATTTTAGGCATTGCCGGGAATGCCGTCCAGTTTATCGATTTCGCCGCGAAGCTTATTTCGAAGACCTAATCTTTGCACCGCTCCGGGAGGCTGGTCGAGCACCATGACCTCGAGGTGGTCAATAAATACGTAGTAGAGTACATTAATAGGCTGGGACCCGATTTACACCGGCAACCAACTCATACTGTCCGAGAATGACCGCGCATTGGGCGACATTTGCCGCAGTTGCCTGGCAATCGCGAAAGATATTGACAGTGCAATAGGGCACATGTAACTCAAAGGTTCTCATAGACGGTGGAAGAGCTTTCGACACGCCCTGAAGGCTCTATGGGGTTCCGATAAGCTGTCCGAGACTAATTCGAGGTTGGAAGTATACCAACAACAACTTGAACTCAGGATGCACACGAAGAGACAGGAATCCATTTCTGGCCTTCGAGATGATATGGTGGACTCTCTAAAATCTGCATCTGCCGTTGCTTCCCAAGAGCATCAGACTACCCGGGAAGACATCCGAATATTGAGAAAGCAGGTGGAGGATCAGGCGGAGCAGCTGAAAGCAGAATTGGAAGTATCCAAGAGCGACCTTGAGAATGCTATCAATGAGACGGTTGGTAGCAGTGTTCAAGCGAACCAGATGGTTCAAAAGAAGTTGCAACAATCGAAAAATGTTCAATATAGCCTTTGGGCAGCCAAAGAGGCCATGCTGAAAAGCGTTCTGGTAAGAAATCATTCCTCGAGGGTGACCTCAACCGTATACTGACGTTTGTCAAAGGACACTCCAGCCACACATAGCATGTCCTCTGTGGCTGCTCCCACTGATCTATTCTTTGGGTTTTAAGGAGATTGCAATTCACAAGACGGGAACTCAGAGCAAATCAGAAATTGCATGGTCCATATTGACTCTGTTATCGAGCCTACGAAATCCCCCAATGTTTCAACCCAGTCCAGCTCCTCCTCTAAACAAGTAGAGCTTTGGTACCCTATTGTCGCACGAAACGTGCCTATGTTCAAACGATGTCTTGGTAATGGTGCAGATGTCAACGCAATGTACCAACCGGACATGGACTGGCAACGAGCATCGCCCCTTTTGGAGATGCCTCCGTTAATTTTAGCCCTTCTTCTAAGCCACGAGCACCGACAAGCGATTGTGGAGCTGTTGCTTGAGTATGGGGCGGATCCAACCGCAACTGATAATGGTGGGACTTCGGTGTTCAAGTATGCCCTGAAGAGCGAAGATCAGGCCCTTATCGAGATTGTAGTCAGCGCCCCATATGAAAGAGACAAGAATTCCGAACACCCCCCAAAATTATTGAGTGCCGATAGAAAAAATCGCCAAGAAGACTGATCGGCGTCTTCGGTGGGCTGTGGCACTGGCGATTATGGATCCTGAACACTCTGACATCTCTGAAATCTTGCTTCGGGAGAACTCTTCGTCCCCTTCATTCACCAGAACTGGACCTCTACATTCAGCTGGTGTATACGGCAATCGAATCGCGGTCTCAACTATGCTCTCCCTGGGCGTATCAGCATTTAAGCGGGATTCTGTTTCGTCGTCACCATTTGCTATTGCTCTTCGGAAGCGGTCTGTAGAGATAATGAGGGCTATACTCTGTTAAATCATTGACGAAGAAGCACGTGATAAGTACTTTTATCGACAGATCTTGAACACCTCACAATCATATCCAAACGCTGACATTATTGAGATGATTCTTGATTGCATTCCCCTCATCGAAGCGCTGCGCTACGCAGTTACTGACAAAAGTGATGCCTGGGCTGACTGAATACCTATGAAAGTTGCATCATCTCTGTTGACATCACTTCGTCTCCAGTACCCTGACGGTAAAATCGCGAGAGTTGACCAACCGGAGTTTTGGAAGCTCATGGAGAAGGCCTTTGACGGAAATCCAAGCCGAAAGTGGATCCTTGAGGTCAATGTGGAGCCCAGTACCATCACACTGATGGCCTGCACACGAGGTTTGCTGAGAAGATTTGCGGGTGGATTGACGAGATGCGAACTACCCGGGGAATTGATACCAGTGTTGGGAATTTGGACTATATCATCAAGGCACATATCGTGAGAGAACAGCTGAAGAGATGATATCCGACATCTCCTGTGAAAAACGGAATTTGTCTTCCTTCGGGTACGACTTCGTGGGCAATACACGTTCAAGATTCAATTTCCTCTCCGACATCTCCCTCTTTCTTCTGCATAATATGTGTCGAACAACAAACAAGCCTGTCCGATTGTGGGCTGGAAGATTTGACGCAATGGATAGTATAGGTCGTTGGGCTCCTATAATCGACTTAGGATTTTCTCACTGGTATCCGCTGAACGCCATTGACGTACGGGTTATAACAATATGTCTCTTGCCAGGCGAGAGCCTCTGGATATTATACTCGCTACTCTGGAGCTAGCCGTGGTAAGAGACCTGCCATAGAAGTACAATCGGTTGGACCCAGGAAACACTTGCTATACCCAGATCCCGAGACCACCACCGCGAGAGGAATTAATCTTTTCACAGCCCACTCCCAGCCACAAGGCCTTTGAAGAACAATATAACAACCTCAAACCACATACGCGAGTGAGCTTATCTAGGCATAGAACCAGACCCACATCAACCATCATGAAACAACAACATCAGTGCAAAATCAATTTTTGGAATCAACCACCCCCATTTGTATCAAAATAATCAGAATTTCTCGCGCATTATTCTTCTGATCAGGCTGCATCTTTTGAAACGCATTAGCAACAGTCTTTTGAGTAAGAAGCGCAGGAATCGTGCTCAACCCCTGCTTAGCAGTCAGAACGCGTCGCAATTCAGCAGCTATTACCAGATATATTGCACAACGTTAGTATCCCCTATAAAGAGCTCAGTCCTATTAGAAGCTGATCTCAGACATCACCACAATTCCATCCAGCTGCCCTAAACCTCCCCTCTACCCCCTTTGCTGCGCAAGGAGACTCCCACCTATATACCTAAACTCTGATAGCTATCTTAACAATAGTTAAAGTCAACATCAGAGTCTACACCTAGCAGAGGTTAAGGTAGTTTCGTTTTGTAATAGGGGGCCTAGAAGACGTATTCAGATGGATATCTGCATAGAGCTCTGCAAGGAGACATAGACGGGTACTCTAGTACTCACAACGTATCTCTATAGACACTCTATGAAGTAGAAGGAGAAACTCTTAACTGTAAGAGATATCTGGAGCTTAACACGCGTGCAAACAACAAAGCTTAGAGCGAAATATAGACTGTATCTCAGGAAGGGGGGCAGAGCAGCCTGGCTGTGGAGTCAGAGGCCAGGTGGAGATATAGATCTAATTGGTAGCAGGCTGCAGCGCGATACAGCAGCGCAAGCTGCTGTTTCGCGCTGCAGCCAGGTCAGCTTGGCCTCCTGATCGGAGTGCACAGAGACCTTAACATGATGTAATCAATCAATCATCAACCATCATACAAGGCTACACCAACGCATCCTCCATTTTCAAAAGGGAAGGTACGCCCACACCGCATTGCCCGACATAGGGCACCTTCCGATTTCACACGCATGTACTACGTTCCAATCGCTAGGTGCGTGACGTCGTGCTCGCGGGATCATGGGGGAGTTGGGACAAGATCCGCAAAGAAAGCTTGCCTGGGATGCTTCACGATGCCGATATCGGGGCGACGTTCAACGCGGTTTGTATCAAGTAAAGATTGAATTAGGGTATAAGCGACAGAATTAATCTATATCCCGAGCCACCGACGTGTCAGCTGGGAAATGTCTAGTCCCACGCAATCGTTATCTATATTAGATACCCACGACCATGCAAAATGTTCCGACTATAAGAAACCGCCCGTTCGCCACAACTGTATGCGCACAGGTTGCTTAAACGGCGAAGTGAGGAGCGTTGAGGAAGAGACCCATGAGGACACCACCAATGGTACCCGCAATGGGGATGGTGGCAATCCAGGAGATGACGAGGAGACCGACTCGCTGCCAGTTGACGGCCTTGAGGGTTCCGTTGCAAAGACCGACACCGACGGTGGCACCAGTAATGCACATGGAGGTTGAGACCGGGAGGGAGAATTGCGAGAAGAGGAGGACAGTGATGGCGGCACCCATCTCCATGGAGCAACCTCGGCTAGGAGAGTGGTAGGTGATCTTGTTACCCATGACCTTCATGATGTTGTAACCATAGGTGATGAGACCGAGAGAGATGACCAAAGAAAGGACAGCAAGCTGCCAGAGAGGGACGGGAGCCTTGGCCTTAGCGGCGCTGCCAGTGCTCCAAGCACCGTAGATGACCGCCCAGGGACCGACTGAGTTACCGATATCGTTGGCACCGTGAGCAAAAGAGGCAGTGCAAGCAGTGAGGACCTGGACGAAGGAGTAGGTGTGCTCGACCTCGTTAGGGTACTTCTTGGCGTGGGCATAGACGCGCTGCATGCGGGCACCCTCGGGGGTTCCCTCAACGCCAGATTGGGCAGCGTGGATGTCGTAGTGAAGACCATAGAGAGCACCGCAGGTGATGTAGGCAGGAATACGCTTGAAGAGAATGATGATGTTGTGCTTCTCATACATCTCACCGGCACCGAAGGGGTTGTCACGGAGATGGCGCATAGCCCAGCCGAGGGGACCGCGTTTCTTGAGAAGCCTCTCCTTCATCTTGAGCTCTCCCTGGGCCTGGATCTGGGCATAGGTGAGTTGCTCGCGGGTAGTCAGGCTCTTCTCGTGCTTCTCTCTGGATTCGGGGAGGGTAGTGGGGTCCACTGTCTTGATATCGTCACCGATGGAGTCGGGAGTGCGGGTGGACACATCGTCGTCCTCGGTATCGTGCTGGACAACAGCATAGTCGGGAACGACAGGACCGTCCACGCCGGCTGGGGGGGGAGCACGGGTGAGGAGCGCGGGGCCCATGATGAACATCCACCACTTGACAGACGGGTCGCGCCTGATAACACGAGCGACAACATAAGGAACAAAGAAGAGGGCGGAAAGGATGCAGAGGCCGACACCGACACCCATTGTGACGGAGGCGACATAGTACGGTGGCTTCTTGTTCAGGCCAAGCTTGGGGGAACCCTTGTAAACGATGGAAAGGGTGCAGATGGTGCCGGCGATGAGGAAGAAGAAGGGCGACGTGTAGACTGCCCAAGGAACGGGGTTCTTGCGAAGGTGGACAACAACCTTGATGAGCATGAAGATGGTGGCACCGAAACCAGCAGCAATGGCAGGAGCCATGCCGAGACCGGCAAAGATGGCGCCGAGACCTTTGCCCTTGTTCCATCCCCACTGGACCTTGCCGGCACCAACAGTGGCGACACCGACACCAGCAACAGAGGAAATGAGCGAGTAGGTCGAAGACACGTGAGCGGAGTGGCGTGTGCACCACATGACCCAAATGGAGGCACCGGCGAGGGCGCACGTGAAGGCGAGCATTTGGACACCGGCATCGCCCTTGAAAGCCGCATTGGGAATAATGCCGTTCTTGATGGTGTCGGCAGTACGAGCACCGACAGTGATGGCGCCTAGCATTTCGAAGATAGTACCGAAGACCATGGCCTGCCTGTAGGAAATGGAGCGCGAAGAGACACTGGTAGCCCAGGCATTGGCAACATCGTCTAGTGGAAGAGGTCAGATACCGGACTGCCCATACTCATGTGACCGCGGGTTACTTACTGGCACCATTGTTGAAGGCATCGAGCATGGCAAAGAAGGTGCCGATGACGAACACATAGGTGTAGTCATCGAGGCGCGCCATCTTACTGGTGGGTTCAGTCGTGAACGACGGAGGCTGAATCCAAGACGGTATAAAATTAAGAAATGGTGCTAAGCTTCCAGGGCGTCGCTGTGGTTGCTTGCTTGCTCAAAAGACGAGTCGGCCTGAGAGTTGGGTTCAGAATTTGGAGAGCACGACAGGGCTCTTATACGTGTAGCAGATCGGGGAACACAGAGAGGGCAGCTGGCGGCAGGGATCTCGACCATTGACGTGGGGCGCCTGCGGTGTTTCCTCCAGGTTGACAGCGAGGTTACCACATTAGCATCGACGGTGACATTCCTCGCAGAGGCAAGCAGCCTTGGCCGCTCCTCGGCGTTCTTGGGAATCCTGGAAGAGGCGTTGGCAGCCGTGAATGTATGGAAATTGGGGAGATAGCGAGCGGATAATCGAG
The DNA here is from genome assembly GCA_010015725.1 of Amniculicola lignicola CBS 123094. Lineage (NCBI taxonomy): Eukaryota > Fungi > Ascomycota > Dothideomycetes > Pleosporales > Amniculicolaceae > Amniculicola > Amniculicola lignicola. The sequence goes on from ML977566.1 coordinate 679,080, forward strand.
AGAAGAGGACTTGGCGAGCGACTTGGCGGGTGAATGGTCCGCAGCCAATCAGCAGCCGGTCAGTTAGAGCGTGCTCGCAGATCTTCCGCTGGTTGGTCCGCACAAGCCGACCACCATGTTGATGCCTTCAACACCACAACTTCGCCAACAGACTTTTATCACGCCTCCGCCCGCCACCGAAAATCTAAGATGATCCAGCGAGCTTGGCGGTCGATGATGGGACTGGACTCTGGAGTGTCCGCCCAACGGCACAGACTGCTGTTACTGGAGATCTTAGTCATCTAGGCGGAAACGTGCTGAATTCAGACGTTTTAATGGACGCGGCGAGTGAATATCATCGGCCTGCCCTGCAACCACCTTCGCCTGTCCCCGCCCTGCCGGATAGCTGCCGGGCACGCGACCACCTTCTCGGAATACTCCATTGTGCATGCGTGGTGCTGCCCAGTCGCGAACAATCAAAAGCATATCAGAACATGCGACTTCCCTAGCTTCGAGACTCGGGAACATCTTACACGAGGAGTCAATGGCCTCCTACCAAATACTTTTCAATCGCATCCATCGCGTGGACCTCTTCCGAAGTGCGAGCGAGACGTCAGGGATGCCAAGCGTCTTTGAAGGATGTCAGCTTCCAACAGTCCAAGGCGTCTACTGAGTGGCGGCCCGTTTCCAATTGGCCAGGTACTCTGCGCATCGTGCTCCCGTACCGAGTATTGATTGGCTCGCTCGACTTCATCTGTCCCCCGCGACCAGCTCTCCTGTCCCCCTTCACCTTGTCCCTCAAGGCAAGAACGCCGTTGTCTTACTGCTAATCCTTCAGCGACATTCATTCACAGCCTCATCAGGACCTTCCTAGTTACGCTTGTCGTCAGCTGCGCGTTGGTCGGTCTTGCCGCTCCAGGGGAACATACCAGGGTGGTACTGGACACTGACTGACAATCCCATGACAATGAGCCCGCATGTTTCTCGCATGCTTCTCGAACATTTCGAATGATTCTGTGGCGTAGGTGCCAATCTCAGTTGGACCACAGATCTGTCATTGCTGCCACCCAACAGGTCTGGGGTGCGGTTGGCCTATCCGAGGGGCCGGAACACCTCAATATAAGACAGGCGTGTAGCGGCACCATGCATGTGCATGCGTCTTCTTGCAGCGTCCCAGAGCCGCGTTTTGCCCAGTACATGTACGATTGGCGAGCATGGCAGGCCCTTGAATAAGCATCTCGACTGCTTGGCAGACGCAGGCTTCCAAGGGGTCTGCCCATTGCATCGATAATTCACGCATTCATAAGCCCACGGGATGCACAGAATGTGTCACCAGGTTCATTCAACATTAGCTGCCTATTGGGGGATCCGCCGAATGCGGGCATCATCAGAATGGCCTGCCTTCCTCTATCCGTGGCGGTGCCTGACGAAACCCGACGTCTTTGGAGGCATCAATCACCACTGTCCACTCGTCCTCCGACTCCTGTTCCTTCTCTTTCGCTGCTTCTCTTGCCGCCTGCTCCTCTAGCAACACCTTCTTAATCTTGTTCATCTTGAACCAGATCCATCCAGCCATGACAATCGTCACGACGAACACGGTCACAAACATGATAGTCTGTGTCGAGCTATCTTTCCGCTCCTGCACTAACAGCACGCCCAGATAAACTAGAAAGATCTGCTTGGGCAAAGAAAGTAGAGTGGCGATTACGAAAAACCAGAAGTTGACGTCGCAAGTAGAAAATACGGCGGTCGAGAAGTGAGCTGGAATTGCCGAGAATCGAATGATCAACACGATCTGATCTACACATTAGCTTAATGGCTCTGGTTACACAGCAAATGGCGAAGGATATGAGTGCCAAGGCCTCTTATAGAGGCGCGAGTGTGTTGAAGTGGACTGACTTACCCAGAAACCTCCATCCCGGGTCAAGCGTGCCAGCGCGCCATAATTGAGATTTGTTCGTTCGAGGTTTGCCCCTTTACGACGCAAGGCGTATTTGAAAGCAAACCAGGTGCCAACTGATAGATTGTTAGTTTTCAAAATATGGAAAGGATCCCCATCTCCAACTCACTCTCGCCGATGAAGGTTCCTGCTGCGACGATCGCAAACCCTATCCAGAGACCATACACTACACCGCACAACAGCGCAACGATTTCATGTCCAAATAGTGGAGGGAACGATATCACAATCAGAATAGCAATTGGAATGAGCCAGCCAGCTGGAAGATCGCGAACTTTCATGGACCACGGGCGAAGTGCCTACACGACGATGATCAGCAACGAACGGGACAACGACTCTCTCTTGGACAGTACTGACTGCAACGACCTGATCATGTTTGATCGTGATGATAACCGTTGCGACGCCGATAGCGATGAACAGTATATGCCACGCTAGATGTCATGTCAGTACTATATTTCCTGATCAACAAGGCGATGTGGGCAGACATACGTATGTACTTCGGCGAGAGGAAGATCTTCTTCCAGTTTACTGGCTGGTAATTTGTTTCCTTGGGCGCATTGTCCTTCTTGTTTTTCTTATCCCTCCCTATTCTCGCCATCTCTATATCCTGGGCCATCTCTGTCCTTTTTCACAACAATAGAAGAGAAATATCGGAAAGTCGCAAACCAGGCAACAAACTACAACTTGAGCCCCACAGAAAAGGGAAATGGAACGAAAAATCAACAGTAATAATGGAAATTCAGAAGCATCGAAATGTGGTGGGAGGGGAATTCGGGCATGATGTATGGTGATATTAGGCCCTAGGGTGAAACGGACCTTGATACATCCGGGTTCCATGTAGCGTGCCCAATCGCGATTGGTCCACACATTCCAAATTTGACAATTTTGGTGCGAGCTAGAGACGGGTGTGCGACGTTTCAAGCGTAAACAGAACAGGGGGCTCCATATTAGGAAGAAGATGTGAAGAGAAGGGCACGTGATTTGGATTCGTCATAACCCCCAAAACAGGCCGAACGGCGAGTTTGTTTCTGCATTCCGAAGCGCTAATAGATCGACGTCTCAGGGAAGCCTGTACATCGAGGAAACAGTCAACTTGGCGAACTTATCCTCCTACGATTACTCCCATTGCTTGGTGTTCAACATAAAAACAACCGCGCTTTCCGCACGCCGTGATGCTTCGGTACTAGAAAATCCCCGGAACAAATGATTCGCTAGCACAAGTCACACTGCACTGGCAACCAGTGTTACTCGCAATACTCGTGATGAGTCGACAATCAGTCGACCAACGTTTGATTCAATGAGAATTTGAGCATGTTTCCTCGTTCTAGTTCACGTTCGTTCCTGGACTTCACACTCTTTATTCCGGTACCTTTAAAGTCCCTCACACGCTTTCCATTCACATCTTTTCATTGTTTGCACGCGATCTCGAGGATATACAAAAGCTTCAACTACCCTCCAACCCCAGAGACCAGAGCTCGCACTTTTCGCACCATTTATCAACCCGCAAGTCCAGTAGATGAAGATCGCCTTCGAAGCGATCCACCTCTCACTACATATCGCACCTCTATTTGTACCCCTGCAAAGGGCATACATCTTCGTTCGCACTTATCCTTACCCTTGAGCTGACCTCAACAAGTTCTCACCTATCAACCTCCTTGTTATAATAACTACCGACCTGTGAATATGGCCGAGCACACGATATCCAAAATCCACAATGCCCTCATTAAGAACGTCGATGTCATTAACAGAGCGAAGGACAGAAAATATGAAGCCACCGAGCAAGAGTGGAGGGGCTATGTCGCGGAGTACGATGCGATCATCAATCGCTGCACAGATAAGGTAAAAGAAAGAGTCTACCCCCGCGTGATAGTAGAGGCGCCACACGAACGAAGTCATAGACATGTGGGTAAATTATATAGTAGAGATAATGGAAGAGGAATCAGGGGGTGGCGAGGAAGAGGACATGCCAGGCAGACAGGAGGGATTCATGTATGAAAGCGCGGTAGTACAAGCACAGATAGAGAATATGGAGGAGGAAGACAAGGAGGACCGGGAAAAGATAAATGAGGAAGATAAAAAGGCAATGAAAGAATACGAGAAACGACAACACAAGAGGCGGATGGAACAGATTAACGAGTGGACGCTGACGATACAGAGATGGATGGAGATTCTCAGGGATGACAGTGAGAGGGGGGAGAGGCTGGAGAGGGAGATATACCAGAAACTATTTGGTGGCGAATGGCCAGTTGGAGAAGAAGAGAGGAATTTTCAAGCCAATATCCACGCTCTGGAAACGTTAGGAATTTTGAAGCAGGTTAGAATTCGAACTAGTAGGTTGAGATCACGGAGGATTGTAATGGCAATGATATGATTTTGTTCTTTTAGGAGGGTTGCTGCAGAATGGATTCATTTCTAGTTCTCCAAGACATGATTCGATACCCAATACGCCATGCAATGCTGAAAATGACTATGCAGCACCAACACCATCCCGTTTGATGAGAAACCTACTGCATACCCGCAACCGTGTGTACCTCCTCTGTCCCAAGAGGCCAAAGAGCAGGGCCAGGTGCAGTATAATTCGTCGGTACAGGGTAGTAAATGTTGATCAGAATCCCCGGTTCGTCCACTGTGTATAGTCCAGGAATCTTGACCGCGGAATCAAGGTTTGCAGTGACATTCGTCGTGCCGCCGCCAACCGCTGTCCCATTCAAAGGCGCCGTCGTCGTCCCATTCCCTGCTGCACCACCAACACTAATCTGTGCGCATCCAATATACCACTGCGCACCCCCCTCTGATCCAGCGCCATGAAGGGCGAGACCCTCCGCGCGAAGCAGATACTCTCCAGCATCCACTCCAGGAAGAGCAAATGAGAAGTTCGTAACTCCATTCATCGCCCACTGCAGTCCCTGGTCGGTGATATCATTCGTAGTAGCGCTGTAAATCTTGACCCAGTCTCCGCTACCATCATACTCTGCGGCAGTCGAAGGTGCTTTGGAAAGATAGACCTGTTGCGGTCCCGGATGCCCGAAGTTACTGTTGATCATGAAGCCGACTTCATCGCCGGTAGATACGGCGTATGTTTCGGTCGTGTTGCCTGATGCGCCACCCGAGTTGCAGCGCATGTTGGTGGATGTGATGTCCGTGATCGGAGAGTTGGAGTTGTCGGTTTTGCGGATGTAGGTGTAATAGTCGCCGACGATGGCGCCGTTATGGATAAGACGGTCATAGTTCCAGTGCGCAAGGGCGGCGGATGTAAAAGCCGTCAAGGCGAAAAGAGTGGAAGTGGACTTCATGTTTGTGAATGAAATTGGGGTTGAAAAAGAATGGAATGGCTTGCTGGAGCCGTAGGTAGAATGAACGAATGAAGGGATGGAACAACCGCGGTTGGTGTTGAACTGTTGTCGCATGACGGTTGGCCTTTTGTACTTCTATCTTCTGATCTTCGTTGTGCGATACAACTACAATCAGTGCTCGTCATATCAATTCGAAATCGATGGTTGTTTGAAACAAATGTTTTTGACCAGGGTTATTCCAACCTAATGAATACCTAGTACGTACCCGCGTATGATTGACAGCACAAGCTTGTGGGGTTTTACTGTTTCAACCACCATTGGCGCTTTGAAGAACGCGAGAATAGAATAATCACCAATCGTTTTGAAAAGAACCGAAATTTAAGATGGAGATGAGTCGAGACGACAGTAAATGGATCTCTGCAGAAGCACGGGTTAGAAACAATTGTCGTCATGTCGGAGTTGTATGGTTGATCAAGGATAACGCTTCTATTGAAAGTAGCTGTGCTTCAAACCACAGATTGAGAGTTTGAGCGAGAGTCCAGGATATTCTGTAGCTGTAAGCCTCCTTCATGGTATTCATCAAAATGTGGTCCCCAAATAATGGTGTTCCTTTGAAGGGGTGTTACCTTGCCACAGTCGTCTGGCACACTCTCTTGGCGGTGTTCTGATCCAGAAAGCACGGTTTCAACGAAATATCCTGGATCTTCTCGTGAAGCCCAAATTTGATCTTCTAGCTCGTTTTGCATTCCCTCAATGAGAACAAGCAAGGTATCAAAATCCATGGCTTGAGCAGTACGGTAGGCCCCTTCGTTTACAAGAGCGGGAATTGTGACTGCCTTAGCAATGTTGTTCCTCACAGGAATAGGAAGAGAGTCTGATATGGGATGCTTGCTATTCGTAAGGCCGGTAGGCAAATTGTCGTGCATGCCTCCTTGTGCGCATTTGACTAGAAACTGCATTACACGTTCCTGAATCTCCAAGATGGCGTCTTCAATCATGATATCCGCATCTCCAGCTGGATGGTCTCGGTTGGGTTTTTTGCCAACAAGTAGATAGATCTATCAGACTCTGGTGAGGAATGGCCAACAAGTCGCACCCAGTGACTTCCATCATCCGTAACAATACAACTTTGATAGACTTGAATGTAGTGCCTATTTGGACACTATGGCAGTCACTGAATGCAAACGCTTCGGGTCCATTGCGCGCACGGGAATGAAGTAGAGCGAGAAACGACGTTCTACTTGTGAGGTCCTCGATATTGAGATTTGGCAGTAAGCAAGCATCCCTATCCTTTTTTATCTCAAGCACGAATCGAACCTTTGAGGCCTCGTTGTTTGGCAGTCGCTTGCTGCACTTTCCACTCTGGACCGTGGTCATGTGGTATTTGTGGCCAAGCAGCCTGGACCAGTTTATCTCGCCCACCACGACCTTTCTTGCTCCATCCCTTGCGGATAACCTCCTCGTGGCGATCCAGAATGTCTTGTAGAGTTTTGTAGCTCCCAAAGATTACATCCAGTCTTGATTTGCTCCTGGTGCTCACTTCCTCCAACGTAGTCATCTCGGGTATCGCAACACCCTGGCTGGCGAGGAAGCCCTTGGGATCACGTGCAAATGCATCAGGGTTGTGATACACAAGCTCCTCGACATCTATTTTATCTTCTGGATTCCGAATGTAAACACCATTTCTACTCAGACGGAGCCCCTACATGCTGTGATGCTGAACGTCTTCCTTTTGTAAACAGATACGTCTGACGACTCGAGAACGAATTAGATACTTGTGGAGTGATCCTTTTCCTATAAAGAGATTGTAGCGATATGTAACGTTGGGACCAAGAAGCATAAGGCAAACAGGGGATTGTACAGTACTACACAAAAGGTCTGTGTGCACAGAGCGATTTGCCACCAAAATCGACCTTTTTAGCGCTTTACAAAACCAACTTTTACTAAATAAAATTTTGAATACTTTTGAATATAGATGTGTAAAGATCTTAAGATGATTATTTTGAAGTTTCAAAGTATAGAAATATTCTATGCTCAAATATCTTAAGAATAAAGAGGGGAGGAGGTTAAAGGTACCGTATTTTCGCCTATTTTGTATGTAAATTGCTCTTTTTCCAACTATCTCTCTTTTTACACAGCTACCTCTTCTTAACACTCTTAAATTTTAGCTTTCTTTTTGCTTCTAAATACCCTTAATGTAAATACCTACTGTATATTAATTAATAAATATATAGTCTCCAGTAATATTGTGGTTGTTTTTGTTGATGAGGGAGCTTGGTTTTGGTGGGAAATCGCTTGTGCACACAGACTTTATGTGGGGCACTGTAGGAGGTTGAGTGAGCGATGGTACTGTGTGAAGATGAGATGTGAATGAAACGAGAGTCGGAGATTTGGGCCGGAGCTTCATGTGGAGAATGAAACTCAGAGCTTACCCTGTTGGGTACACTATGCGGGAGCCAGTGTAAGCGAACCGCTAAGTCAAACTGGATCAGTTTCCGCGGAACCTTCAACCTTACTTTTCAATCAACGTACCCGGCAAGCGAGCGGCGCAGGCAAGTGAGCGGCGCACCCACCAACTTTTCACGACGCGTTAACAATCAACCACAATGTCTCCACCAACACCTATTCAATTGCCCTGCAACGAAGCAGATATCCTTCTAGCTATCTCAGCTATAGATCAGAATCAAATCCAGAGTGCACGACGTGCTGCTGCTATGTTTAGCGTCCCCAAAACCACACTCCGCCGCTAACGCGCTGGAATTGCTACACAACGCAATTATAAACCTAAATCAAAGAAGCTTACTAAGCTAGAAGAGGAGGTAATTATTAGGTATATACTTAACCTAGATTCACAAGGCTTTGCACCCTCTCTAGGTGCTGTACAAGATATAGCAAATAAGCTACTTACTAAGTATAGCACTAGCTAGGTAGGTAAGAAGTAGCCTAGGAACCTTGTTAACTGGATAGAAAGCCTTACTACGCAATTCAATCAACTATATAATTAATAGAGAGCCCTCTATAAGGATCCTAAGGCTATTAAGGCTTAGTTTAAGCTTATAGTATATATAAGGGCTATATATAGTATCTATAACAAGGATACCTAATGTAGATACTAAGCAAGTGGGCCAACTAAGTAAGTGGGCTATCTAAAATTATATACAAAATCCAGCTTAGTAAGTAGCTCTATCTCTAGAACTACTAGTTAGAATTTCCTAAATTTTTTATTATAGGGCTGCATCTATATATACATTACTTTTCTAGAATATATAGTATCTAGCTTACATAAGCAGCTAGCTATTTAGAAAAAGCTATTTTTAGCCCCTACCTTTCTAGTATCTCTTTAAGTACTAGTCCTATAGCTTATTAATCTTAGAATATTATTACTAGTAGGTGTCTAAGTCTATAGTAAAATCTTTAGAGAATTCTATTTAGTAGTTCTAGAGATAGAGCTACTTACTAAGCTGGATTTTATATATAATTTTAGATAGCCTACTTACTTAGTTGGCCTACTTACTTAGTATCTATATTACAACTTTAATAAAGCTAGCTTTCTAATAGGTAAGATATTATCTTAGCTTATTATTACTAGCTTAGAGAGATACAGCTAGCTAAAGGTAATATAGCTAGGTAATTAAGAATAGGTTATAGTAATCTAGGTAATTAATACTGCTAGGTAGGTAATCCTACCCTTTATTATCTTTACTAGCTAGTACTACCTCTCTACCTAGTATAAGGGTAATAATATACTACCTAACTAGGCTATTATAGTTAGTAATAATAGCTAGATAACTAATAAGATAGGAGTTAAGTAGCTAAAGTACTTTATTAAGTATATAGAGAGCAAGGTAGTTAGGGTATATTAGCTACTTATCCTTAATAGCTATAAGAGCTATACCTTACTTAAATTTCAAGAACTCTATAAGGAGAATAATATCTATATACTCTATATACTACCTTATTTATTATACCTCCTACAGCTACTTAATATAGGCTACTTCTTACTACTAAAGTATATATATAGGTATTAGATTAAGAGCCTAATCTATAATAGTATTAATTATATTACTAAGTGTTAGAAGACTAGGGTTTAATTAAATAAACGTATACCTAATAGGTGTACCAAAGGTAAGTAGGCATAAAGAATCTAATTATCTACTATATACTACTATCTAGAGTAAGATAAGATAGAAGCTTTTATACCCCTACTAAGGTAAAGCTAAGGCAGGAGCCTATTAGGAGCCTTAGCCTCAGCTAAGGCCTTAGCTAAGGCTAATCCTAATTACCTAATCAATTAATTACAATTAATTAGGGAATTATATTTAGATACTAGTAACTTTTTACTTTATAAGTTAAGTATCTATATATTCTATCTTATTAATCTATATACTAGTAAGCCTCTCCTTTACCTACTTATTCTTTTTCTCCCCTTGCATAAAGTGGACCTATAATACCTCTCCTATTTATAATATCCCCTAGCTTCTCTACCTATATATAATTCACCTTCCCTCTAGGGTAGTACCTATACTTAGTGTAGGTAAGAAGAAGCTCTTGCCTAACTATATAGGGGAGGAGGTTAAAATTATATATTATCTACCCTTTAAAGTTATTACT
>ML977566.1:697650-753938 GCA_010015725.1 Amniculicola lignicola CBS 123094
ACTTGCTAGGATAGATCTAACCCTTCTCCTATACTATATTAAGGTATTCCTAAAGGAGGTCTAGCTCCTTTCTAGAGAGGTTATAGATAGGCATATTAGGAATCTTCCTACCTATTTCTATGTTAATAGTATAGTTATACTCACTATTGGGGCAGATAACCTAGGTTTAGTTTTTACTAAAGTTTATCTACTAGTAATAGAGCTTATCTAGAATAAACTTAAGCTCTTCCCTATCTAGTACATTATCCCTTAATAGGGTAAATATAATCTCTAGGCCCTTATACATCTATACTAATATAATAGTAGCCTATTATAGTTTACTATTGTAAATAGCCTTAACCATATATTATACCGCCTTATTAGGTAACTATACCAATAAGGGCGTATTCTAGATATACTTCCTTAAGTACTCAATTATATTAAGAGTCTAGTTTTTAAGCTATAGCAACCCTCTTTCTTTATAGTATTGGCTTATGCAGGACACGTCTCCACTAGGCCTCTACTAGCCTATTACTAGTCTAGGGTCCTCCTACAGGAGTTCTATTAATAAGGTATCTATAGATTCCTTATTAATTTCCTAGAATTATATCTATAATAGGTAGAGTATATATACTTATTCCCTATAGTAGATATCTTAGAGGAGTTCCAGCGTATCTATAATATAGACCTAGTTATACTCCTAAGCCTCTATCTACTATTTAAAGGTTCTAGTAGAGAAATAGATTTAGGGGTCTACAGCTTATAGCTATAGGTACCCTAGGACTAGATTATAGCCTATAAAGTCTACTACCTAGAACCTTTAAGGGCCTACTATCTTCTTAATACCTTTTAAGTTATAGTAGTAGGTTATTAAATTATATAGCTTCCCTAGGGAGAGCTTATTATTATTAATAAACGTAGCAATAGGTTTCTAATGGAACAAGCCTTGTTTAAACTATCCCTATACTATATACTAATAGCTAATTAGATTCAGTTCTACTCTACTATTATATAGTGCTTAGAGGGGGTATAGATAGCTATTAGGTTAAGTAATTATTACTTCTATAACTATCCACAGGAACTTCCTATAGGTATTCTTTCCTAATAGCAACTAGGATAGGTTTACTATTAGGAGTAGTCTTTTCCTAAGTCTTCCTATAGGTAACTAGGAGTAGTATTACTACTAGTAGCAGTTAAACCTTGTAGGTTTTACTAGTAGGGCTTATAATTACCTGCCCCTTAAGCTCCTCAACTACTATATAAATCCCTAGAGGTTAACCTTAAAGAGTTATTACTAGCTTAACACTAGCTTATAGTTAGGGAGGGATTAGACTGGGATAGGGTACTTATAGTACTACCTTATAACAGTTTTCAGTCCATCTTCTTCCAATCCTAAGAGGGCTTGGTGGTCTGTTAGGAAGCACTTTATTTTCTACTATTTAACCCTTAGCTGGTGCTTGCTTAAAGCAACTTCTTAGCTGTTTTAAGGTTCTTCTTAAAAGAAGCCTATGTCTAGTATTCTTAGAGGACTATAAGGCGTTGTACCTTATTACGTATTAAGGTAGAGGTTTTAGCCTATATAAAGGTAATCTTAATCTCCTTATTCTTAGAGCTGTTAAGGTTATAGAAGAATAAATTCTCTAGGAGGGATTCCTTTTTACCCAGCTAGAGCAGGAATAAATCTATAGTATTATTATCTCTCTAGCTAAGATTGAAGAACTATCTATAGTTTTCAAATTTAGCTAAGACTAGGTCCTATACCAATCCAGTGACTTCCTAATATAGGTCTACCTAAGTAATAATAGTACTAGTATCTATCCTCTATTATAGGAGTTTATAATGGGTAGTATACAGCAATATACTAAGTACCTATCTAGTCTATATAATAGAATTAGTTATTACCTATACTATATTAAACGTAGAGTTAATATTATATCTCTATTATTCAATAGTAGCTATATATAGGGGTTACTACTTAGTCCCTAAACTTAGTTTAGGTTAAGTATTATAAAGTGCCTACAGCACTTTATAGGCTAGCTCTATATTAGTCTAAGCTATAATAGGAGCACTGCTAGTAGAGTTTACTAAAAGTTAAGTATAGTTAACTTAGGTTTAGAGGTAGGTAATCTCCTTAGGAGGTATACCTTAATCCTCAGCTTTAAAAAGTAGTTGCATCTACTATCCTAGAATACTAAGAGGTATAATATCTCCCCTTAGTCCTAGTATTAGGACCTGTATAGGGAGTACTTAGGTTAAGCTTAGCTGGTTAATAGGGGTTTATGCTAGGGTACCTAAGTGGCGTCTAGCTCTACTAACTAAACTAGTTAGTATAGGGACTTCGTCCCTACTAGCCCCCTTACTATCTAATAGTATTATGCCTTCGCTCTACTAATTAGCTATTGCCACCTAGCTATTAGATCCTAGTATATAAGATCTACTTCCAGTTAACGTAGTAGCTAGGGCCTTATCTTCCTTACTAAGGTTATCTTAGCTATTATCTTCAGGGTTACTTATAGCCCTATAATAGGTAGCTCCTAGAATCCCTCTAGTGCCTTAGAGCCCTAACTCCTGCTAGAGTTACTCCTTATCTTTATTATTACTTATCTCTACTATATAGGGTTTAGATAGCTTTAACAAAGGTTGCTTTCCCTACTGTTAAGTAGATTAAGCAGGTATAGGCTTTGCCTTAGGAGGCATTTCGCTACTAATAGGCATACGTTAGGTTAGTAATAGGTTATTACTAGATTATAGTAATTGTAAGAATAGAAAAAGTTTCCTAGCAAAAGAGGTGCTAATTGTAAATTAACTACCTCCTTATATCAAGGGGAGGAGAAGGATTTAAATTATAAGGCACGTTATAGTAGGTAATTCAGATTAGGGCAAAATATATGTATTAAGATAAATCCTTAAGGAGCCCTTAAGGATGCGTCCAAGAATATATAGGATAGGTTAGGTGACTAGGGCTAGTCTTGGCCTGGGGCGCCTCTAAGGGTAATCCATAGGATCTCCGTCGGAGCCCACGTGGAAATGTCCCTGACACTAAAACACCCAGTAACATGCACAAATTGGAGGCTTAATTAATAATAATCTATAATTAGATATAGAGGTATCAGAGCTTATTACCTGCCTCTATTATCGCAGCACTTAATTAGCTTAAAAAGGGCACTAAGGTGATAGTATACTTAGCTGTGCTTATGCGTAAGTAGATTGCGAGTCTTAAGAGAGCAAATAAGGCTGCTATAGAGTATAAATAGTATAAAAAGAAGCAGATTTAGAAGCAAGGCACCTTAACAAAGGTAGAGGGAGAGGATATTATTGCTTAAAAGGAGGTTGAGCAGTAGATAGAGGGGGGAACGCGTCAAGGCAAGGCGCAATTAGGTGTGAGTTGGCAGGCTTTAGCACGCTGCACAAGGTGCAGAGAGACTGGCTACAACTCACGAACATGTCAGAAGTGTACTATAGATACTACTTAATCTAGTATAGAAACTAGAGTATACTATCTTATTGCGTTGTGGAGATAGATTGTTGACGTGTCGCGAAAAGTTGGTGGGGTGCGCCGCTCACTTGCCTGCGCCGCTCGCTTGCCGGGTACGTTATTCCAACGTCTACGACATTGATAAAGCTCCTTCATATCAGCAAGACCCGGTGTGTGGGAAAATACGCGCTGATCTTTGCCAGTTATTTTCAGGTAGTTAAACATGAACCACGTCCCACAGTTGCAGCAGAGCGTCCTCCTAAGATTATTGTACCCTGGATCTATTTAGATATAAACGTGACAATGGAAGGACTGGTTACGTGCTGCTCCAATACGTGAGACGGAAGAAAATCCTCGCACTGGTTGTTGTTGAGACCACGCGTGAAAAAACTCCAGAGATATGCGGGGCCAACAACGTAATCGTCCGTTCTTCTTCTGCCCCGCGCTTGATGGCACAGCTTGGTGCTCGTACAACCCAACCAACCCCAAAGGCAAAGCCCATACTCGATGTCGCCAAAAGCTTCATCCGAAGAACCATATCCGCGCCCGGACTTTGTTCGTTCAAAGCAAAATTGGAAATCGTTGAACGGGGCTTGGGACTTCCTCTTTGACGATGAAGACATCGGAGTGACATCCCGCTGGCATAGCCAGAAGCTGCCTCGAGAAGTCGCCGTAAAAGGCTCTTCGGCTTCAAATCTAGTATCTGATTCTCAGAGCGAGACCATTACCGCAAAGATTGCCGCAAACCCAGAGAATCTTACCCATGGCAACCTTTCACAACGCGAACGAGAAGCGGCAACCAACATAAAGCAGAAAATTGAAGTTCCATTTGCATTCCAAACTCTAGCATCTGGTATCAACGAGCGAGGCGTGCACGAGGTTCTTTGGTATCAGCGTTCCATCGACGATATTCGCACAACAGAGCAAAAGAGCAAAGGCTACAGGCTCATCACACGCTTTGGAGCAGTTGACTATGAAGCAACAATCTGGCTCAACGGAGTTTATGTTGGTAGTCATCGGGGTGGCCATGTCCCTTTCGACGTGGACATAACCGACGCTATAGAGATTTGCATGGATAGCGACGTTGGGCAGCACCGGCTGACAGTCCGCGTCTACGATTCTGCATATGATTTAACACAACCGCGCGGCAAACAATACTGGGGAGCGAAGTCTGAGAGCATATTCTATACGCCATCTGGAGGCATTTGGCAGAATGTCTGGCTCGAAAGTGTTCCATCGGCGAGACTGGCTGATAGTAGCCACGGTACGATTCTTCGAAGTGACGACGTTGACAGTGGACTACTCCATGCTACCATAAGGGTTTTAGGTCGGAAGACTGGACAGAAATACTCTGTACAAATTGAGGGAAGCTATGGGGAAATCGCTGTATCCAAGTCGGAGAAGAAATATTTACCAAAAGATCTTGATTACCTCCACTTAGACTTGGATCTGCGGCTTTCGTCAGAGCAGCAATCTGAGGTACCCGAATCCGCGCTCTTAGCGTCCTTGAATAATTTCCGCGGCTGGCGTGACGGACTTGCTCTATGGTCTCCAGAGTTTCCTCAACTTTACACTCTGACAATGCGCCTGTTTGGCTTTACGGATACTTTGATTGACGAGGTCAACACAACCACCGGGATGCGTTCACTGGACTGGAGCTCAGGGACGAGCATGTTCAAACTCAACGGGCAGCCACTCTTCCAGGCATTATGCCTAGACCAGGGCTATTGGCCAAACACTGGCATGACGCCCCCTTCACAATCATCATTGAAAGCTGATATCGAAATGGCCAAGGCGATGGGCTTCAATGGCTGCCGGAAGCATCAAAAAGTCGAGGACCCAGTATTTTTGTACTGGGCGGACCGATTGGGATATTTAGTATGGGGCGAAATGGCAAATGCGTACAATTTCAGCAATGAATACGTCGATAGGTTCAATCAGGAGTGGATTGAAGCTGTGAAGAGGGACCTGAATCATCCCTGCATTGTTACCTGGACGCCAGTCAATGAAAGCTGGGCATATACCAATCTAAAGGGCAGCGTTGAGCAGAGAAACCACATTCGGGCGCTTTACTTCATGACCAAGTCAGTCACTTCTCAGGTTCCGATTACATACAGACAGTGTTAACACGGTCACAGGACCCTGGACCCAAGCCGACCAATCAACGACAACTGCGGCTGGGAGCATGTCAAAACGGATCTAACAACTTTCCATGACTATGCAGACTCGGATGCATTGTCCAATACCTGTGCTATCCTCAAGGGAGGGATTCTTGGGCCCAAAGCCGGACGCCCTATGTTCGTGGAGCCAATTCCTGGTCGTGACGACGGTGGATCACACGTCGAAGGGGCTGTAGTCATCTGTACCGAGTTTGGTGGTGTCAATATCGCACCAGCAACCGACGCAAATCACAAGGGAGAGTGGGGCTATACAACTGCAGCAGATTCGAATGATTTGTTGAAAAGAGTGGAGAAGTTGGTAGCTGCAGTGGTCGATGGAAAACACTGTAGTGGGTTTGTGTGGACGCAGCTAGCTGATATTGAACAGGAGACAAATGGATTATATACTTTCGACCGAAAGGAGAAATTGGATGCTTCCAAGGTCAGGGCAGTGATCGCAAACGCTCAGCAACGGTATTATTCTATGATCAAACAATGCAGGGCAAATGTTTAAGCTTTCCATATCTTGACTTTCTTGTAAGGTCTGTTTTGGAACTTGCCCCAATTACAACATTGGCAATATGCAAGAGGCACTAATCAGACAATTCCCGCCTCGGAATCTTCATAATACATGGACTTAAAATTCGTGATTCGCTAGCCTGACACATATCAAAAGAGTACTCTTTGGGGACCAAATCACAGTTAGGTGTTCATCAGCTCACCATCACTCTGAGTTCGGCAAGCCCTGTATGTACCAACCCCAACAAGGAAATCGTCTCAGCAAAGACTATTAACGTACTTTACAAGCGAGTCGGGAATATAAGCAAGTCGGGAACTTCTCAACTTTTCGCGACGCGTTAACTATCAACTACAATGCCTCCACCAACACCTATTCAACTGCCCTATGATGAAGCAGATATCCTTCTAGCTATCTCAGCTATCAATCAGCAGCAAGTAAAGAATACGCATCAAGCTGTAATCTTATTTAGTGTTCCAGATAGCACGCTGCGTGACTGACGCGCTGGAAAGCCTTCACAATGCAACTGTAGGCCTAATTCAAAAAAGCTCTCAGAGCTAGAGGAGGAGGTTATTGTTGGATATATACTTGACCTAGATTCGCAAGGATTTCTGCCTACTCTAGATGCTGTACGCAATATAGCAGATAAGCTGCTTACTAAGCGTGGCGCTGGCAAGGTTAGCAAGTAGTAGCCTAGGAACTTTGTCAACTAAACAGAAAAGCTCACAATGTGATTTAACCAACTATATAATTACTAGTAAGCTCTCTATAAGGATCCTAAGACTATAAAGGCCTAGTTTAAGCTTATATAACGTACTAAGGCAGAGTATAGTATCTATAATAAGGATACCTATAATTTTAATAAGGCTAGCTTTATAATAGGTAAGATATTATCTCAGCTTGTTGTTACTAGCTCAGAGAGACGTAGTTAGCTAAGGACTATATAGCTAGGTAATCATAAGTAGGTCAGCGTGATCTAGGGAATCAACGCTGCTAGGTGGCTAATCCTACTATTTATTATCTTTGCTAGCTAGTACTACCTCTCTACCTAGTATAAGGGCAATGATATACTATATAACTAGGCTATTACAGTTAGTAATAATAGCTGGATAACTAATAAGATAGGAGTTAAGTAGCTAAAGTACTTTAT
The DNA here is from genome assembly GCA_010015725.1 of Amniculicola lignicola CBS 123094. NCBI lineage: Eukaryota > Fungi > Ascomycota > Dothideomycetes > Pleosporales > Amniculicolaceae > Amniculicola > Amniculicola lignicola. Next base: position 704,931 of record ML977566.1, read on the forward strand.
TAAGCATACAGAGGGCAGGAAGGTTAGGGTACATTAGCTGCTTATCTTTAATAGCTATAAGAGCTACTACTTACTTAACTTTTAAGAACTCTATAAGGAGAATAATATCTTTACTCTCTATATACTACCTTATTTATTATACCTCCTACAGCTACTTAATATTAGCTACTTCTTACTACTAAAGCGTGCGTATAGGTATTAGATTAAGAGCCTAATCTATAACGGCATTAATTATATTACTAAGCTTGAATTCCTACCAGCCTTCTGTGCTACCTACAATTAGTTAACTATAAAGGATAATATCTATATAAGCTTTTAAGGCACTAGCCTAGTCCTATATAATCTAGAGGCAGTAATATTAAAGCTTAATGTGAAGCTTTATACACCAACGCTACCTACGCTAGAGGTCACCCTATAGGAGGCTAAAATACCTAGCAACGCGTGCGAACTAGAGGCTTAGTCAACAATAATCTGTGATCAGATACAGAGGCACTAGAGCTTATTACCTGCCTCTATTATCGCAGCGCTTGATCAGCTCAAAAAAGGCACTGAGGTAATAGTGCACTTAGCTGTACTTATGCGCAAGCGTATCGCGAGTCTTAAGAAAGCAAATAAGGCAGCCATAGAGCGTAGAAAGTGTAAAAAGAAGTGGATCCAGAAGCAAGGCACTCTATCAAAGGGAGATGGAGAGGATATTATTGCTTAAAGGGAGGTTAAGAAACAATTAGATAGGGAAATGCGTTAAGGTAAGGTGCAATCAGGTGTGAGCTAGCAGGCTTTAGCACGCTGCACACGCTGCAGAGAGACTGGTTATAACTTACAAACGTATCAGAAGCGTACTATAGATACTGCTTAGTCTAGGATAGTTACTATATTAATATTATCTTGTTGCGTTGTTGAGATAGATCGCTGCAGAGGTAGAGAGGGTTGAAAAGTTCCCGACTTGCTTATATTCCCAACTCGCTTGTAAAGTACGTTACATAGGATATACATCTCAACCGCCCATACTTTTTAGTAACTCTCAGTATTCAAGCCTAACTTTGAACTCTTCACGTTTTTCTCGCGAGTATCTTCTCTTCAAGTCACGACTCTCTTCGTACCGACGAGAAATAAATTGGTGTGTCAAGAAGGCCAGAAAAAAATATAAGAGCTGCCATGAAGAGGAGGATTGGACTGGAGGAGGGCACTTGGCAAATAGTATGAAAACGTACTGATCCTTCCGGAAAGGAATGGACTCCATGTCTCGGCAAATTCCGACCTAACTTCACATAGTCTATACTTTATTTTACCCGAATCATGCTGACGAAGGGGCGCCTAACGAAGGGATTCCTTTCTAGAAGTGCCACTAAGCTCGTATACCACGTCGCCGGCTCCAGTGGGACATGCCGCGAATGTATTCCTTGATATTTTGTAGATATCCAGAAAGAAAGAAACTTCTGTCCCAGGCAAGTTAGAACGAGTTCGCTTAGTTTGCAGCTGTTTTTGCCTAAATTGTCTTCATACAGGGGGAGCCGAGGAAACAGAAACACTCCTACAATTGAGGTCCGTCTACCAAATTTCACCCTGGAGCTGCATGTCCCACCAGAGCTAGAAAGATGCGGTACTTGGCCATATTCGAGTATTCGGAAATAGAATCCCTGGGCAGGAGCCAATGATATTGCGCCCCCAACTTTGCAATATATAAACCATGGAATCCCCAATCCTTCACGAGAATGTTCGCAAGGCTTTCTTCGTTCAACATCAACCAGTACTCAAGCAGCTTAGTCTCCATTTCCAGTCAAGATGTAACATGGCTTTTACCCACTTGGCTGCAATCGTTAATTGGAAATCCCAAAAGGGGAGACTGCGGGCCTTAAGGGAATACGAAATCGAAAGGTATTAAAGTATCGGTCAGGTTACAATTTTTATTCAGCATCAGTCGTTCTCCTGTTCGCCCTCTTACCTAATTCTCATTCTCTAATCGTGCTATCCAAGTGCTCAAGATGAAGTCCTTCGTCCTCGCAACTGCCCTCTTCTCCGCCCCACTTGCGTATGCTCTCCCTGGAGTCGTCGCCAAACCTCTTCCAAAAGGCTGTTCATCCTACCCCGGCTACGATAAAAACAGCGATATCGCGGGGCCATGGACTCTCAAAAGCACAAACACCGACAACCCAACCATTGAGAACCACGGCAACACGGCAGTCTTTTCTCTCTCCTACAACTCCCCTATTGACCAATATCCCACTTTGCGACGGGGTTACGTACGTCCCTCTCTGGACGCTAAAAATGTGCGACTGATGCTTACTGACTTCTCCAGATCACGTTTTCCGTCAAGGACAACCAGGCTCTGACCCCCCTTCAATGCTCCAATGGTACCCTTAACGTCCGCGGCGCGACCACATACAACCAAGACCACTTCGCGACAGATTACGTATGGACGCCTCTTACGCTCTCTCCAGCCAAATACGATGCAGGCTTGATGTGGAAAGTTCCTGACGGTGAGCCTGTAAAGCTCTTTGAACATTACTTCACCAATGGCACCAAGCAGAATGGGTACTTTCTCGGAGGCTATGAAAATAGCACGACTTGGGGATTTACATATTTGCCGAGGGACCAGGGGTCGAGTGGTTGGGATTATTTCTATATTCGCTTGCTAGGGCCGAACAGTGCGGATCCCGTGACCGGGTCTGCCTTGGGGGCTAATGAGACTAAGGGTTTCGTTAGGATTTATAACTTTTGATTTTCTTGAACCAAGAGCGGCTAGCAGTAATATGTAGATATTGAATGGGATGGTTCTTCGAGATTGTGACAGTCCGATTGACGGGTTTGCATTTCATCTCCATTTGTGGCAATGTTTCCCCATTTCATCTCGTGTCGCACGTCAGTGATGGTAAAATCATTTACCTTCGCTTCCCACGCCGAGAGAGCGAGCAGAAGCCAGCGGATAGATATCACGACAAACCGAGTCAGGTGTTCTCGCGTTGACCAGCATGGCACGGGGACTGTTCGTCCCCACACCTTATTCCTGATATCCACTCATAAAGACCACGCAAATGTTCAACAAACTATACCATCCTCCTTCTTTTGAACACGCAAAAAGCGCAGTGTCAAAACACTAACCCGCCGAGTACGCGCCATTCGCGACTCTCAGTATGACCATGGGAACGAAATTGAACCGCTTGCTCTAGGTATAGCAGGGAAGATGTATTACTAGAGATGCGGCGAGCGCTGAGAAAGAGTGACGAAGCCCTGAAGGACATCAATGAGAAAATACCTGCCGTTCGCGGGAAAGAAAGAGCTTATAAAAGTATTAGAAGAATTGAACAAAGAGGGGAATGAGCTATGGGAGAAGAAGTGTGCGCGCTTAAAGAGTGCTTCCGAAGTACCAGCAATGACAGATCAATATCGCGATCGCTCCGATACCTCGAGCCCGAAGCCGCTCTCCTCAAAGACGAGAAGTAGATGGAAGAGATTGAGAAATATCGTCTGGCAGCATTGAACACATATTACCTATATTCTGGCGGAGCTGCTGGGGCTAGGAAAAGAGCTCATGCGCACGTTGAGAACCATATGCTTCGACAACGAGTCCACAACCAAGATATTGCGGAGGGGCAGGAGGATAAACGCAGAATTCAAATGTTGCGATTGATCACTGCTTGAACAGAATTGCAGCAAGTCGAGCTCAGGAGGCATATCCATTCACTTCCGCGCCACCGGAAGTGCAAGCCATCCACGAACGAATCGATGCAGTACCAGGCCTCTCCGACACATCCAAGTGCGTCCTAAAATTAGTGGCATACATTCCAGAGGGTCAATCAACGTCATATAGAGGGATTCGTAATAATATGCACATGACATATCGCAACACTTCGATGGTCCATGTCACTGCGGCACTGAGGAAATGTCCATTCGATTTAGATGAGGTACCTGCTCATCATGTTGTGAAACAGAACGGTGGCATTGGATTTCTGGGATGTGATTGAGGGGATCATATCCCTGATTTGGATCCTCAGAGCAGGTTTGAGCTCATGGAGGAGGAGGCAGCTCGTTTTGATAAGAACGGGATAATCTTTGATGCGAGATTTAATGTCTAAGGAAACAAGCACATAGGAAAGGAGATTGTAATAAAGAAGCTTGTCAGTGACTCTCAGCCGTTGCTACAATTTTTTTGGTATATTGTTATACGGAAAGTACCTCTCTATGTGCCACAATACTTCTAAACGCAATCTTGCCTACTGTTGAATGGACTCCAGCGTGCGCTGCGGATAGGTAGCTCTATCCTAACGTATGCGTCCGTGGTGTATATGCATATACAGGGCGCGACAGGTTGATACAGGATCAGGGGTTGGTATTGTTCATGTTCTATCTAGAGTCGGACGGAAGAGCAGGGCTTTAAGGTAGCCCCTTGCCAAGCCGCACGTGCGGCTTGATCACGTGAGATAAGCTCATGTGATCCCGCGCGTGCGTTGGCTGATACTCCTGACTTAATTACGTACGGACACCTACTATTAATATGCACTGGCTATAGTAGGATACTGTTCTTCCTTAACCTTCAACTCTGTGTCTCAGCCTGGTTTGTCTTTGGAATATGCAATGTACACCGCCATCGAACTTCCACCATTTTCCTGCATGTTTACCAATCGTATAGAGGGGTGAAGTGCACCAATGAACCTAGATCAGTCTTTCGGACATGGCGACAATAAAACCCCGAACATTTTCAATATGTAAGCTCGATGTACTAGTTCAGTTGCCTGATAGGACACAAAGTTGCAACGCACGTCAGACCAGTAAGCCATTGGGCTATAAGAGGCCCCCAACGCGAACCCACATGACCACGCGCATCTGCCAAGGCACCGACCCCGCACATTCTCGCATGCCACGCACACACAGAAGTACAAAGGAGGGGCGAATCTCACGACTCTTCTCCTCGTTTCACCCCTCCATTCCCCAATTACCAACTTCCCAACTCCCAAATCCATCCTAAAATTGAACCCACAACCCCCCCTCCTCATCCACCATGATCGACCACCTCGGCTTCTCCGTGCCCGCATCCAAATACGAAGAAGTCCTCGCCTTCTATAGCGCCATCTTCGCGCCTCTGGGCTACTCCAAACAAAAGGAGTTCCCTGGCATGGCCGTCGGGTTCGGGCCTTCGGAGAAATCGTCCCCGTTCTGGATTGCGTGCGCCAAAGAAGGGGAAGAGGTAGCTGGTGGGATCCATCTCGCGTTCCAGGCGCAGGATCATGCAGCCGTGGATGGATTTCATGCTGAGGGGGTGAAGGCGGGTGGGACTGATAATGGGAAGCCCGGGAAGAGGGATTATCATCCGAATTATTATGCGGCGTTCATTATTGATCCTGTTGGGTAAGTGGAGGGAGTTGGAGGGTGGGGTGGAGGAGAGATGCTAATGTGGAGTAGGAATAAAATCGAGGCGGTTGATCATAAGGCTTATTGAAGAGTAGAGTCCCGGCTGTGGAGAGCTCCATCGAGCTACGACGATGAAAATCGGTTAGTGGGGATTGAAGTGAAGGACAGAAAAAGCCTCTGGAATATCGATTCCGTGGAAGTGTCTTTGTGTTCCTCCAATACTGAAAGCATTTGGTCACCATACATAGTCTGCTCTATCTATGAAGAATAATGTAGATTTTGTCCCATCGGTCGATGCGTTGTGCTGCTTACATTAATAATTGAAATTCTGACCTAAATACAGCCAGCAAATATACCGGAGAAACGCGTCGAAAGTCAACACCCGACGAACAAACAATCGCCCACCCACTAGCCTCGTGTAAAATCAAGAAAGAAAACAGAAAGGCTAAGGAACGCCGAGACCTCAACGTTAACCGCCACAAGCATACCCCCTTTCCGCTTGCATCACCCATCGCGTGTCAACAAGCGCAGTTACCGAGTGACATCCCTCACCGTTCAGCAACTCTTCAGCTTCACATTTTCCAGCACGATCATCCAACATCTCCGAGCCCCAAAGATATTATTTTTTCTCAACCTAACGCAGAGCAAAAAGAATAAGAAGAAGCGATCTCCAACACCCGCTCCCGCCCCAAAAATCCCAACCACACAGCACCCACACACACGAGCAGGCCACCCCCTCCCTTCAGCCTCACACGGCTTCACCCGACCCAAACCTTCTTTCCCATCCCAAACCCCATCCCCTGCGCACAATGCCGTCCGCCCAAAACAAGCTATCACATCCCCATAATTCGCTGGTCTTCGACCCCGAGCCTCATATTCCTTTGCCGCATACTCGGACGAAGCGGACTAACCGTTACGGGGCCAGACCCCCACGCTAACCGCATTTTGGCACACATATGGAGCCTTCTATCAGATAAGAGGGCAAACTTACGCCTGTACAAACTGCACGTGTATTGTGGATGCCGACTATTCCCGTCTAGGAGAGGATCGGATGGGATCGGGGAGGGGAGGGAAGGGTAGAGGGAGGCTGGCCATGAAACTTACGGTATAGTACTAGGACGGCAGCCATGTGGCTCCCAGGTAGGCTCCACAACCCGAAAGCTCCCTGGACACTCAGTTTACTGTGGAAGCCCCTACTGCAAGCCGACCAGACCGTCACATCACATCTCGCATCTCGCATTGTTTCCACGCGAGGGGCCTGTCGGGTCCGGGTTCGATCGCGACATCTTTTGAAGCACGGTGCATATGTATGTATGGTGCTATGTGCTATGTACAGTCCCATGCACGTCCGTCATGCACGACTCGAGAAATGAGGCTGTTGGAGACATGGGCCATGTGGGCGCTAAAAGGATAGACTGGTTGCTGCGTGCTTGGGGAGGGGATGCATGACATGATGCTTCCGGGTAGATCGCTGGGAAAGTGTGAGGATGGAGCGCTTTGCAGGTGGGAAGTGTCAGGGGAGGCGAGATGTGGGTGAGTGCAAGTACATGGGTAGGGATATGATGTCTGAACGTGGGTAAGATACTCTTCTGGCGGCATTCGGGGAAGAATCGGTACGGAAAGAATCGGTACGCAGATCCGCTCGCGTCGACCCGAAGATCATTGACAATAGAAATCAGGCCATGGATGCAATGGCGAATATTCAGAATAGAAGCATCGAGGTTAGACGCGATAGCGATAGTGGGAAGTTTATTAGACGGAAGTTTATTTAAAAATGTCGGCGGCGGATGCCGGACAACGCGAGTTCTCGGTACGAGATATCTCAACGAGATACATGGATGAAGCGGAGTAAGGTAAACATTAGCGAGCGTAACGTAACCGGCAAGCGAGCGGGCCAGGCAAGCGAGTGGGCCACCTCATCAACTTTTTGCACCTTTGCAGCGATCTATCTCAACAACGCAACAAGATAATATTAATATAGTAACTATCCTAGATCAAGCAGTATCTAAAGCACGCTTCTTACATGTTCGTGAGTTGTGGCCAGTCTCTCTGCAGCGTGTGCAGCGTGCTAAAGCCTGCCGGCTTACACCTAATTGCACCCTATTCTGACGCTTTTCCTCCTCTAGCTGTTGCTCTACCTCCTTTTGAGCAATAATATCCTCTCCATCTGCCTTTGTTAGGGTGCCTCGCTTCTGGATCCGCCTCTTTTTGCGCTGTTTACGCTCTGTGGCGGCCTTATTTGCTCTCTCAAGACTCGCAATCCGCTCGCGCATGAGCACAGCTGAGTGCACCATCACCTCAGCGCCCTTTTTGAGCTGATCAAGCGCTGCAATGATGGAGGTAGGTGATGAGCTCTGATGCCTCTGTATCCGCTCACGGATCAACGTTGATTGAGCCTCTAATTCGAGCGCGTTGCTAGGCGTTTTGGCTTCCCAGGTGGTGGCCTCCAGCGCAGGTGGTGTTGGCGTACGAAGCTTCACATCAAGCTTGGATATCACCACCTCTGGATCAATTGGGACTAGGCCAGCGCCTTGAAAGCTTGCACAGATATTGTCCTTTGTAGTTACCTGATCGTAGGCAGCGCGGAAGGCTGGTAGGAATTCGAGCTTGGTGATGTGATTGATGCCGTCACGGATCAGGCTCTCGATCTGACGCCCGTACGCACGCTTCAGCGGCGAGAAGTAGCCCACGTCAAGTGGCTGCAGGAGGTGCGATGAATGAGGCGGCATACAGAGAGTGAAGATATTGTTCTCCTTGCAGAGTTCTTGAAAGTTGAGTGAGTGGTGGCTCTCATGGCCGTCAAAGATGAGCAGCCGACACGCCCCAACCTTCCTGCCCTCTGTATGCTTGATGAAGTGCTTCAGCCACTCAACTCCTATCTCGTTGGTTGTCCAGCCGTTATCACTGACTGCAATAGCCCAATCGCGCGGTATATCGTTGCCCTCATACCAGGCAGAGAGGTGGTACTGGCCTGCGAAGATGATGAACGGTGGGATTGGCCATCCAGCAGCGTTGATTCCCTGGATCACACTAACCCACTCACGATTGCCTGGCTGTATAGCCTTTGGCCGGCCGCGTCTCTCTGAGCCAGTGACAACAAGGTGAGGCGATATCTTGCCCATAAGGAAGCCGGCTTCATCAAAGTTGTAGGTATCCTCATCACAGATACCATACTGCGCCTTGGTACGCTGTACAAGCTCAAACCAGGCCTTAATAGTCTCAGGATCCTCACAGAGAGCTCTCTGTCGATCATATGGTCGATTGAATCGTGTAGTAAGGCTTTCTGTTCGGTTGACAAAGTTCCTAGGCCACTTCTCGCCCACCTGGCCAGCGCCGCGCTCAGCAAGCAGCTTATTTGCCATTTCTCGTACAGCACCTAGAGAGGGTGAAAAGCCTCGCGAATCTAGGTCAAGTATATATCCAACAATAACCTCCTCTTCTAGCTTAGTAAGCTTCTTTGATTTGGGCTCACAATTGCGTTGCGCAGCAATTCCGTCGCGTCGTCGTTGTAGTGTTGTTCGGGGGACATTATATATCCGTCCAGCCTCTCGTTCGCTCTGAATCTGTTTCTGATTAATTGCTGAGATAGCTAGGAGGATATCTGCTTCGTTGCAGGGCTGTTGAGTTGCAGTTGGTGGAGCCATTGTAGTTGATAGGTGACGCGTCGCGAAAAGTTGATGAGGTGGCCCACTCGCTTGCCTGGCCCGCTCGCTTGCCGGTTACGTTAGAGGAAACCTTTTTGCTGTTCTGATCCCCCATTGGCATTCATTCACTAGTCGTCAATACATCGTGTGTTCGTGTTACATCGTCGCACCAGCCTGGGCTGCTCCATCTGCATTCAACACCGCCCCCTCTTCCACATTCTTTGGCTCGACAAGCTTGATACTAACCTCGGCATCCTGCGAGTACACTCTCAGTCCAATCACGCATACGGCGTTCCACGGGTTTTGCTTGCTGACACCCATTGAGGGGTATGGCGGGGGCTCAGCTGCACCCGGAGATGCATAGTCGTCATCGGGAGCTGCCCCGGAAAGATGGGCGTTGGGGAAACCCACAGTTCTGCCGTGTGGTCCGTCACCGGATGTAGGTGTATCATCAGCTTCAGCTTCTGATTCAGAAGCTTCAGATTCCTCGTCTTCGGGTTTTGGCTTCTCTTCTCCTGCCGCCTCAGACTTTGGCTCGTCTTCCTTGGTTGTTTCCTGTCCATCTTCATCGGATGAGGTCTCCTCAGAGTCCGATTCCTCAGTATCCTTGGAAATTTCGGCGGCAGGCAGATCCTCCTTTTTATTTTCATCATTGTTGTCCTCCTTCCCCTCCTCTTTCTTTTCTTCTATCTTTTCCCCTTCCTCCTTGTTTGCATGTTTCTCCTTCTCCTTCGCCGCCTTCTCCTTTTGTTCTCGTTCCTTCTTCTCCTTCTTCCACTGCTCAAATTCGGCTTTCTCTTTGTCAGCTTCTTCCTTTTCTTTCAGCTTCTTCTCCTTCGCTTCTTTAGCTTTTTGGTCTTTCTTTTTCTGCTCCTCCTCGGTCAGCTCTACCACACCCTTTGCATTGGCAATATCATAGTTGAGACCAATCTGTCTCAGCTTTTGAGGGTTCCTATCAGCAACTTTGGTCACAACATCGTGAACCTCGGGCGCTTCTGCGTCTCGTATTGCCACAATCTTGGGCAGCAGTTCGTACTTTCCTGGTTCTAGATCAACCTCGCAAGAGATAGACCGATTGCCGAACCAGGCTCCTCGAGCACGCACAATGTGATCCCCAGCTGCCGCACCCTCTTCCTGCAGAAGAAAGTGCAGGTCAAATCGGTACTTGCCCTCGAGGCCACGAAAGTAGCGATAGTCAAGCTATCTAGATTAAAACTTATCCGTTTGGGGTTTGCAATACACATACCTGACACAAGACGAACACAGTTGGTCCTGCCTTTTTGATCTCAATAGAGAACTTGGTATTCAAATACCCAGTCACCCATGCCACACTCACGCTTGTCCAGTTTTGGACGATTGTCCAACTCTCGTCGAATAGTCGGGTTCGGTCAAGTACATCAAAGCGTTTGCAGAGATCCCCGTAGGCCATCCAAAAGATTCCGTCATCGGCAAAGCGGTAGTCCAGGGCCTTCATCCAATATGGTGTCCATTCTTTGGACCCATCTGACCATGGCCCGTTCCATTCGCCGATACCCTGCCCATTTCTGGAGCCCCAGGGATTCCTGTACGTGTCAGAGTGTTTGCGAAGTAGGGCAATTTAGGGAACTGACCGGATTAGTACCAGTCTGTGTTTCTTGCCTTCCTCGTCTTCCTCTTCCACTGCTTTGATGATCGAGTATGCATGGCCAAGAGCCAGGCCCCTTCGAGCGTCCGAGTCATCACCATAGTCGCCTGGAGACGAAGCAGAAAAGAGGAATTCCTCGTTGACACACATGAGCTCCTTCCAGAGACGATCCTTGCTCAGAATTTTGTTCGTCATCACCTTGGTAGTCACCCCTCCGGTGAGATCTTCCACAGCCTCTCCAGTATTGCCCCCAGCAATGGAATCGTAGTCGCCGTGTATCTTGGCGAAGGCCTTCTCGAGCAACGGAAGCCAAGTCTCGTTTTGGTCTGCACATGAGGCAAAATACAAGGCGTCAGAGCCAGTCTGGTAGTTCTTCCTAAACTTTCGCTCCTTCGCTCCCGTAGGGTCGTAGTTGTCTCCATATGCGTCGAAATCTTTCGAATGGAGGTAGAGATTGTCGTCAACAACCGTCCAGACCCACTCACCATCGCGGTAAAAGACAAAGCCGTACACGCCGCACTCTTCATCCCGAGCCACGCAGACTCTCTCAATAAGCTTTTGGTTGCTGCAGATCATAGCGACCGCTGCGATGAACCAGCAGTCACCATTGGCGCCTTGCTGGACATCGGACGAGGAGAAACCGTCCACGGTGAAGTGTGGGTCCTCAAAGATCCAGTCTATACGATGAACCTGTGTGGGTTTGTGTTTGCCCTGGGATTCTCCGTTGCCGAAAATACGCGCAACGGCGTGTAGATCAACAGCTGCTGGCTGTGCTAAGACGTTGGCTGCAGCCAAGATTTGTATGGCGTTGCCCAAATCGTCTGTGTCAACACCAGTTTCGCTGTCGGATTCGTCCCCGAACCAGGTCATCAAACCGTTCAAGCAATTGCTGGTACCTTCATCATCCTCAATGTCAAATTCGGGATCTGAAAACTTTTCGTTCGTGCGATGGCATTCCTTGACAATCCGTTTTACCCGGATTCGACACTCCTCGGCGGCCGCTTCGTAGGACGCGGCTGCGTTTTTGCCTTTCACGGTGCCAACTTTAGCTTTGGGGGGTAAAAGGTTCTGATAAAGACTCGGAGGGAAGATTTTGGTGACTTTGCTGGGTTTCTTGGTAATCAGATTCTCCCAGAACTGGTTTAGAATCTGTTGCGGGTCGTCATCGTCGCCAGCCATGGAAGACATTCTGAGCTTGTGCGTTATTGTTCAGTGAGTCTGGTTTTAGTGTCTTTTGTCCAAGAACTTGAACGAAAGGGAATCAAGAAATCACACAAGGCTATCGCTGGCGTCGAGTGTGCCTTATAGCCAGCACGGGGTCGGGTGGGGGCCAAAAGTTGGGCATTTAACATTGTCCGATCTTAGACATGTGCGGCTGACGCTCTGGCTCTTTGGCCCTTCTTGCATACTGTGTACAACACTGGGAGACGGTCTAGGAGGATGCCTATTTTCCGCCGAGGAGACAGCCTGCCGATGTCCCATGGGGAGATTGTGACGCGTTGTAGGTGCCGGAATCGGCAAGAGGGCATGACTAGCGGGCCCGGAGTGGCAGACATACGGTATGCAGCAAAGAAAGCCATGCAATCGGCAGCAAAGAGGCCATCCTACGCGGTGGGATGTGTGTTGGGCGAGGATGGTGGGAGAGACATGCAGCGCGGACGTCCTCTGATGGCGCCCCGACGCGTGAAGGGTGCCAGAAAGAGGTGCGTGCACACGTGATCGCCTTTGGGGTGGCGGGGCGGGGTGATCGCAAAGGGCAGGGGCCTCGCTTCGCCTAACCCCTGTGTTAGGTTAGTCGTCACACAATCACCGTCGCCTTGCCCCTCACCATCCTCCAGGAGCGGGACCTGGACATTGCAGCTTTTAAGTATTGCTTCTTCGGAGTGTGCTGCATTTCAGCTCAGCCGCCCCCAGAGAGGGGCCGGTGCCAGCTCCATCAGCAGGCCATCGCCCACAGAGTCAGGAGATGATGGCAGACATCTTCACCACTCTCAAAGCCAGGCTGTCTATGTGCCGACTGTGCATTCGGCTCGGGGGTCAAGGATCGAGGACTGCCGACCCACAGGCTCGAAACTCACAGGTGCATGGAGAACGCGTGCCTGCTTGCCGCCCGTCGTCAAACTCGCATCCAGAAGCCAGTTGGGACCTAGGCTCGTATTCCCTAGGACTGGCAAAAATTCCGACCCGCTCCACTCTCTCGCCAAACGAGCCTGCAACATGTTCCGTAACTACCCCAAGTCAGGAGACGAACGACAGCAGCCCTCCAATCGTGTCAGGGTCCCGGGGTGTCTGGGACGGCGTCGGCTGAGAAGCCGTCCAACAGGCCCACAGGGCGGTCCGCAATTACCAGGTGAGGTGCCGGAGTCATCAATTTCAACAAAGCCAACCGCGCGATGACGAGTCGTGATTAGCAACACTTTGGACGCGACTGGAAGAGGCAACTGGACGTGTGACGAGAATCACGGATTCGCCATTCTCGTCGAAGGCCGCCTTCAGGGCCGGCTAGCGGCAGCACAGGGTATTATTGTACGAGTACTCGTAGATGAGGGCGCCGTAGACTTCTTCATTCATATGCTGCCAAGACGTGCCCATGGGCCACATGCAACGCGTCCCCCACCAGCAGCGGTGACGGGCGAAGAGGAGGAAGTACAGAGCCGTTCGGCGATGGTGACGAGTACCAAATAGGGCTGGGAGCACAGGAAAGTAGGAAAACGGGCGCATCAGGCTGTGGCACGCTGATGGGGATCATGAGAAAGTTGTACAAGAAGAAAAGGCGTCCAGCCAGCCTGAAACCAGCACGCCAGCCAATGGGGATGCAGAAGAGCGGCGCGCGCCGGCACCTGATTGCTCAGAACATTCCCCCACGCCCGCCTGGCACCGCTGAAACGGTTCTAGAGCAGCATCCGTTGCTTTTGTTCCCCCATTCAGAAGGGAGCCCAGGGAAAGGAAAACAGGCCGTTTCGAGATTGCCGCCCTTTGCCCCGGAAGTGACACGAGAAAAGGAGAGCCGCCGCAAACGCCTTGCTAAAATTCATGCGCGGACCACAGACGCCAGGCAAAAGGCCAAAAGATGGAAGAGATGTGCCCACGACAAATGGGGAAGTGCGCGATGCTGCAGGCGGACAGGGTTGGTGGACCGAGATCGCAAACAGATCCCGGGGTCGTGGATTCGGTGAGGGATCCCGGTCAATGCCGGCGATGATCGTGCAGTGCACGCGCACTTGCATCGACGTCGTCTGCCCCCGAGTCAGCGCCCATCTCGACGTCCCGGCTGCTCGCCACGTGTGGCAGCAGAGCAGACGCAGCCAAACGCACCTATGCCTTGGCCGTGCAGGGGCGGCACGTCTTGAGCTTGCAGTTCTGGCACTCGTAAATGTACCAGTGCGGGCCCGAGGTGCAGATGTTGCACTGCCAGAGCAGCAGCGTCGTGTCCGACTTGATCATCTTGAACGAGTGCTCGCAGCTCCCGGGGACGGCCATGGCAGCGAGTGGAGGCCAGAGGAGCGCGGTCCGGAGTGGCACCTGGAGTGGCACCTGGAGTAGCACCTGGAGTAGCACCTGCGGAGGCAGGCGAGGGATTCTGGCGGTTGCGGGTTGGGGCGGGCGGAGGCGAGGAGCTGAATTGCATATGTTAGTCGGGCCATTCATTGGGACGGATGCGAGGCAGCTATGTACTCTGGGGAAGCGGAGGCTCAGGCTCACGTACGGGCCGTTTACGGGATTGCGGTTTGACGCTGGCGTGGGATACGCGATGGAGGTGCGCTCAAGGCCGAGGGCGACGACGCTGCCTTGAGTCGTGGCTGGAGAAAAGCAAGCAAAGCAAGCAGAGGAGCTGCGAAGACGACGCTTGATGGTAGCTTGCTGGATGAAGCCGAGGGCGCGGCCCCGGGCAGTTCTTATATCCACCCCCCAGCGTTCACTCTCGCAAGGGCCCACTAGCATCTACCTAGGACCTAGGTGGTTCCCAGTTTAGCAGAGACCACTGGCCGCTTGGACGCTCTGCTCTGGCTTCTGGCTTCTTCTCCACCGCACGGTACGACGAGAGCAGCAGCGCGCAGCCGTCGCAGAGTGTCGCTGGGGGCTCCAAAGCGGCCATGCGGCGGACAGCTGGAGCAACAGATACACTGGCCGTGGCACAGCGCGACGGATTGAGCGGCCTGTCTGCGACCGTCTCCATACCTATGCCCTCGGCGGCCCTCGACGACGAGAAGGGCCTTGTCAAACCCGGGCTGGTTATTCCGCAGCCGCGGGCATGGTAGCATCTGAACCCTGGACGGCGATGTGTCACGCCCATCCATCTCCGCCCATCCTCTGCCCTGGCCTGAGGCCTCTAGTTTCTCCAGGGCGAAAGGTGCTCGTCCCCAGACGAGAGGTTTGCAGCCCGTCCGGGGTCCCTGTCACGCCAGTCGACGCCGATGATGCTGACGGCCCTGGGGCCAATCCGCCGCTTCCCAGCGCAGTGGATTGGGCCAAGGGCAGCATTTAAGGTTTGCGGACGTGCTTTTTGCGCTGCTCTTTGCCCAGCACGTCGCCAACCTCACCTCTTGGGCCTCCGCTCGCTTTCACGCCCTCGTCCCCAGAAGACATCCCCCCCAAGACGGCTGTCCGGCGGCCTTTTTGCTTCTGCTGCCCCAGCACGCCTGCGTCGTAGACGAGGGCCTTACACGCGCAGTGCGCCAGCAGCGGTCAGCCGGTGCGCTCAGAGCCCGCCGGAAACGTCGTCGTGCAGACGCCCCCCCAGCACCGTTTCCACTCCACCGCGCTGGTCGGCATTTTGTTTTCTCTCTCGTCTCTGCTGCGACCTGCCCCGGACGGCGACCACGCAGGCCCCAGCCTGTCGCCTGCGCGCGTTTGACGAGTGGCGGTGGTTGTGGCTGCGCTGCCCGCTGCCACTGCACTCTGTCGGCGCTCCTCCGCCATGGTCGCACCAACACTAGCCCTGCTGCACCACCATCTCCTCTCGTTGCGCGCGGATGGCGACATGTACCATCTGGGAGACGCACAGGCGGGCTGCTGCATGCGACGAGATGCGTCCTGCTCTCCCTGGCCAACCTCGCCTCCCCGCCCGGTATTCAGCTGGAGGACGGACGGTTACATGCAGCCCCATCTCATGGAGCGCCGCTGGCCTCTTGCGCCAACGCCCATGTTCCAGGTCTGATCATCAAACGGACCCTTGCCTTGAGCCTCCACCGTCTGCTTTGGGACCCGTCTGCCTCAGGTGGCCTGTTCGCCAGAGGCCGGCGTTTACTTGCTTCTGTGACGAGCCATGGTGCGCCGGCCGCTCATGTAACATATCCTGACCAGGCAGAGATCCGGCCAACCGCATGTGCCCAAAAGGGGCGGGTGTTGTAAGTGTGCGTTCCTAAACCGCATACCTCAGATGTATTGAGGGAGCTACACATGCGGCAGATCTTGGAGAAGCTCGGCCAGGATGAACCCATCTCTCGTCGGCTTCTTAGTACGCTGCTGCAGCGTCAGCAAACTGCCCCAAGTATCCTCTGCCCTCTCACCCAGCCTACTCCACGCGAATCGAGCTGCATGCATGAGTATAATTATTTTACGCAGGCAGGAGATTGAATCATCTTTTGCTTTTCCCAACTGATACTCCAGCTCGCTCGCTCTTCTATTTCTGTCCATTCATATCCGCCGTACTACTACATCTTCTTATCAATGGTTCGCATTCGCGTTGTATGGCTGGCAATCATGCGAAATGCGGCTAGCTGGAGCCTCTGTGGAGATCCCACATTCCCCAGCTGTTGACCCTGTCTCGCGATCCAGCAGTCATGCCGTCAAGTCACCTCGTGTAGGATCCTCGGGAGTCCATCTCTCCTGACCGTCTTGGAGTTCACCAGGTGGTGGCTCTCGGGCCAAAGAACGCTCCTGGTTACACCGGATCGAGCCTGAACCTGGCGCTCGGTTCCACAAATGCAAGATCGGTGTCACATCGATTTTTCGGTGTAATGGATAGCGTCCGTGGCGCGCCCCAAGCTAGAACACATGCGCGTCATCCCCTAGCTTCCCTAATGCCCTTTTCCGCGACCTCCTGTGTTTGCTTTCAACTGCCAAGAAGGGTTGTCTCTTCACCACGTGAGTCATCACACCATGCTTTCCTTCTCCAAACGAAACCACCAGACGAGTTTCGAGATGCTATGGCCATGTTTCTCTCCGTCCATGTCTACGGACTGGAAGTCATGGCCATGAGACAGTGACACCACCATAGCCACCTGCTAAGCCTCTCCACTGGTCCTCAATCGCTGCGAACAAAGGTAGCAGTCGCCGACCATCTCACTTTTAGCACAGTTACGACGAACCCACTCCAAGCATATCTCCTCACCGCATCCTGCGATGTGATGACCGTCGCAGAAAACGGCAGGTCATCCGTTGCCGGAATGGCTTTCGGCACATTCGTCAAACGCAACACAACCTGCCACCCGCCGTTTTCGATTCATGTTCATCCTCAAACCAGGTACCTGGGAGCACATCAACTCGACCATGCATGGCTTGATGTCTGCATTGGGTCCTGTTGTGCGTGCCGTTTTCTGTCACTCTACCCTGGCAATGAATGCACAGCGTCGCCAGAGTGGTACCTCTTGCCGGCTGGCCCATGGTGCCTAGGAGGGAGTGCCAGATTGGAACCTGAGAAGCATCAGATACTCCAGCAAGAGTCCCCACACGGACGACCAATCGGGAGATTTTTCAATAGCCTTATGATCCTGCCCACGCCACCGTTACCGACCCCATGGATTCAGGGCGACGGTTCGTGTTGGTCCTGCCAGGTTGGGGCCACTTTTCTTGGTCAAAATTTGAATTTGTGGAAACACAGGGCTCGGCGACATCCGAGCGTGCAAGGCGACACCACAGTATTCATTGGCTTCATGCCGTCGACGGTAACCTTGCGCACCACGAGACCCTTTTTCATCTTCTCTTCCTCCTGTAATACGGTAGCTGTACCAAAGGGTTTGCCTTGGCATGTCCATGGCATTTTTGGTGTCACATCTCTTTCACACCGCCTACCCGCTGTACTACCCCTTAATTCTCTCTTTTACACGTCCACCCCATTCCCATCTGCAGCGATCTTCATGAGGCTTTGGATACTTTAGGCAATTACTGTGGCGGGTACGCCATCCGTATACCAAGGTCACACGACAGAATTTTACTAGCATATGGAGGCGATCGTCATCTCATGACGGTTGCAGTTGATAGTACATTGCGACTGGAAATGGACAATGCCTGATAGATCTGGGGCTGTCCAGGAGGACAGTCAGTGGGATGACCATGTCGAATATCTGCTTGCCGGTGACTTTTCTACGTCGATACACTTCAAAACAATGGCAGTTGGAGACTGAGGTCAGTATCTCTCCCAGTGCGCTGTGCCTTGTTATATGTATTTGGCCAGTTTGATACGATCAGCCCACCGACTGCGGTCTACATTTTGGAGCTCTCACACCGGTCAGCGCAATGCTGAGGGGGCTTTAGTCGGAACAAATGGGAGATGCGAAATCACACCCACAACTAGGGTCAAGGTGGGCAGGACGTGCATTGTCGTTAACCAATCGGTTTTCTTCCTTGCTGAACGATACTCGTTCACAGTCTGAACAAGGTTCAGCCGAAGCTAAGAATGACAGCAGTGGGCGGTGTGCAGTTGAACGAAGCCATGATTACTTAGGCTAATTGACGAGCTGTCGTCATTCGTCGCGCAGACGACTACCACACAGAGAGCTGAAGATAGCAGACATCGATCCTACAGTGACTGTCAGACACGTCTCCGACCGTCGTACAGGATCGTAAAAGTCACCATCGGCCCATTTTCTCGCCTACCTTGTTCATATAGCCCACCTGCTCGAAGCCGTGCCGGATGTAAAAGTCTCGCAAGCCAAGGCCGTTGTTCCAAGATGTCTCGTCGACGGACATGCATGCCATGACCATCCTGACTTTGTCGTCTTCGCTGCGAGGCGTGGTGATGTATTCTGGGAATTCACCGGGCTCTTTGATAATGTCGATTACCTTGGTGAGCAATTGGGCTCCAACGCCTTTACCTACGCTATCGAAACGACAGAATAACGACAATTCGACAGTGTGTCGATAGCCCTTTCGCTCCCTAAACGTGCCGCAGTATGCGTATCCGATTACCTCCCCTTGCTCGTTTTTGGCAGTGATGAAGGGGAGTCTGCAGGTACGGACACGGTTAGCAGACATTGTGGGGAAAGTGGAATGTTTGTTCAGCAACTATTTCCCCGTGCTGACCAGAGCTTGCATACGGTGACACACCCGCGCCTGTTCGAGTTCGTCGGTCTAACCAATGCCCCTTACCACACGTCCTGGCAGTGGCATGTGGAATTGGGGAAAAGAAGACAAATTGGCGGGTTTTCTGTACAGACGACGCGGCACTTGGTTTGACGGCTTGGAAACATAGACTTGTCCACATAGCCGTTGGCAGCGGCATACTCATGCTTCTGCAGCAGTTCGTGCTCGGCTGGCGCAGTGAATGCCAATGTGATGACGGTGTTCTGCACGTAGTTGTCGAGGATGTTGCGTATGTGCGGGATGTCACTAGGCGTGCACGGCGAAAGCGTGGCCGGTGTTGACGGCGCCATTGGCTGATAGAGACGGCTGGGTGTCGCGTGCCAGTTGTTCGAAGAGAGGTGCTACGCCAGACGTGCGGGCGGGCCGGCGCATAAAGGGAACCGGTCGTGTGCGTGTGTGTGTGTGTGTGTGTGTGTGCGTGCGAACCATTGCTCTACTCCGCACTCTTCACACGACGCCTGTTTGCAGGCACGCAGGCCAACATTCACTCTTATCGATAAGCCGGCCACCCAACGCCGGGGTTCTCGTATCGGTTAGGGAACTCGGTGACCGTGGCGCCAAGGCCAGATTCTCTCCGAGCGCCGACATGGACGCCCGCAATTTTTGTCGACGGCCTGCACCCGCACCGCACCCGTCCGCACACTCGCCGTCCCCCTCACCGTCCACCGCGCCCTACTCCCACCACGCCCTCGATTCGCTGCTGCTCGGCCCTCCCACGATGCGCGGCGCCATCGTCTTCAGCGGCTCGTCGCACCCCGCGCTCGTCGACGGCATGTGCGACCGCCTCGGCTCAAAGCGCGGGTCTGCGTCGCTGGGCAAGTTTGCCAATGGCGAGACGTCAGTCTCGATCCGTGGGTGCCCTTCTGACATGGTCCGCAATTGGTGCTCACAGATGCAGACACCTCGATCCGCGACAAAGATGTCTTCATCGTGCAGAGCGGCAGCAAGAAGTGAGTCGTGCCCCCCGCCGCCGCCGCCGCCGCCGTCGCGCGTGAGCATGGGCTGACGGGCGCAGAATCAACGACTCCCTCATGGAGCTGCTGATTATGATTTCGGCGTGCAAGGGCGGCTCCTCCAAGAGCATCACGGCCGTCATGCCCTACTTCCCCTACTCGCGCCAGTCTAAGAAGAAGTCGCACCGCGGCGCCATCACGGCCCGCATGGTTGCGAACCTGCTGCACATCGCCGGCGTCAACCACGTCATCACCATCGACCTGCACGCCTCGCAGATGCAGGGCTTCTTCAAGTGTCCCGTGGACAATCTCGTCGCCGAGCCGCTCCTCGCCCGCTGGATCCGCGTCAACGTCGACAACTGGAGGAAGGCCGTCGTGGTAAGCAAGAACCCGGGCGGCACCAAGCGCGTCACGTCGCTGGCAGACGCCCTCAAGCTCAGCTTTGGCATTGTGACGACGGACAGGCGGCGGACAGCCACGTCGGTGAACTGGAACGAGAGCGCCATGTTCGAGGCGCTGAATATGGACGGCACCTATGAGACACCGGGGCAGGTAGAGGCCGCACTAGATGCAGATGCACATATAATTCCCCCCAGTGCCCCTCCCAGTAATCCCCGCGCTGAAAATGAAAAGCCAAAGCCGCGCACCCGCACCTTGTCCAATCCGCTGCAGCGCAGGGCCAATGGCACCCAGGAAATGCTGGGGAGCCCGCTGTCCAAGTCTATGCGGGCCGCGTCCATTGTCGAGCAGGAGCTGCACCTCGAGAACATCAAGGAGAATGATATCCCAGAAAATGCGCTGGATGCACCAGACGCACCAGACGCACCAGACGCACTAGACGCACCAGACGCACCAGATGCGCCGGACGCACCGGATGCAGATGACGAGCGTGAAGAGGGGGAGAGCGCCGACGAATACACGGATGAGGTATGTTCTCGTCGTCTCATTGGGCAGCGTGCTAACTAACTTGTGCAGCGTGCACGAGACGTCATCCATGGGCGTCTTATCCACGGCCACATTGTCGACGAAGACCACCCGTCGCCCGCCATGTCCGCTGTGTCCACCTCGACCTGGCGCAACCGACCCCCGTCCGACGCCGCCGATGCCGACGTCCCAGACCACATGATGTCCTCGTTCATGTCGACCACCTCGTCCATGCACCAAAGTCGGGACACGGAACACGCGCTGGGCGGCACCGTAGATGCAGCCGCCACCTCCGACGAGGAGGAAGAAGACCTGCGCAACCCCGGCCTCGAAACCATGGTCACGCTCGTTGGCAACGTCAGAAACCGCCCCGTCTTCATCGTCGACGACATGATTGACAAATCGGCCTCGTGGATTGCCGCCGCCGAGACGGTGGTAAAAAGAGGCGGAGCTACAAAGGTTTTTTGCATGGCGACCCACGGCCTCTTTGGCGGCGATTGTCTAGAAGAAATGGAAAACTGCGCGTGCATTGACAAGATTGTGGTCACAAACGCGTTTCCGATTCCCGAAGAGAAGATGGCCAGGGCGCAGGCCAAGGGCAAGTTGGTGGTCATTGGCGTGGATAACCTGTTGGCGGAGGCGGTGAGGCGAAATCATCATGGAGAGAGCATTTCGCAACTTTTCATGCATTATGACTAGATATAGGGGTCGGTGTTTGGGACATCTCTCTACTTGTGTTGTCTTGGAGTCTATGGGGTTTGGGATTATGGATATGGGATGGTTCCACTATTGGGATTGCGGTTGGAGTTTTGATACTCAGTGGTTAGCGAGGCGTATCGGATTACCTACCTCGGGCGGGATATTGGCGTTTTTCGGCGTTGGGAAAGATGGATTGATCAGTGGGAGGACGGGTGGAATGAGATGGATTGGTGGGGATTGATAAGCTACAGTCGATGGGTTTCTGTACGGCTATGGATATGGGCATATGGAGGTGGAATTGGCGATAGAAACGTGGTAGGAGGTGCAATGATAGTGTTGTTTTGTCTTTTGGGGGTCGGTGATGTGGTGAGGAGGAGTTGAAACCAATGAAGCTGGGCTTAGGCCTGGTATAAAGCCCGTTCCTTATACGGTGTCTTTAAACGGAGCGTTGGGAGATTGAACTGAGGTGTCGGGTATCTACACTTGTAGGTACAAAGTGCTCTGCTCTTGCCGCCTACGGGCTCGAGGGAGGGGAGCTAATGGGACCTCATACATGTATTTGCAGAGATGTAGCAGGAGGGAGGGAGGAGCGACTTATTTGTTAGAAGGGAAGGAAGTTGAGTTGTGGAGGCTTGGGGTGCAGAGCATCTGCCTACTTCTAACCCTCCCTACCAATTCTATCCCCTCCCCTCATAAACCTTCCCACTTGTGCAATTTACTCCTATCATATTTACCATTCTCCTTCTCAGTCCCTGTGGTTGTATTCGCGTCAAAATCACCGTCAGTATCCTCCTTCTTACCTAGGTAACCCATCCATTCACCTCACCCAAGCCACCCCAATCAAGCCCAAAACCCCACTCAACCCATTTCCTCAAGCCGGGATTCCACCTCCCTCATCACCTCTGCACATGGCAAGCAGAGATCTTCCCGGGCGAGAGGCTCCAACATATCCCCATAATACCCTCGGCCCAGAATTGCAACGGTCGGTATGATGGCACCGAAGCCACTATGCGTTCCACAGCGACATGGCTCCAGAGCCTCGACCTGGCGCAAAAGCCAAGTCTGGAGTGCAGATGCCTTGCCCGGGAATAGAAGCGCCGATGCTTGGGTCGCTATGGGGGATGGTGCCCAGTCGGGATTTGTGTGGACGGGTAAATAGTGTGGGGGCGTGTGGTTCGTCGGTTCCTGGAGTATATCAACGGTTTTTGGCGGACGGGGGCATTTTCATTTGTGGGGTGATTAAGTAGGGATAGGAGGTGGTTGTGTGGATTCCGAATGTGTTGGGGGAGTACCTAGGTATGGTATCGATTGGGCATTGGAATTCGGGGTGCAGTTGTGTAGGTATATAGGGTAGAGTACGGACTGAGTACTTACTTGGGATAGAGGAGTTGGGCTTATAATCGACTGCGCGTAACATAGCATAGCTCTACGTATCGCTTCTTTCCCCCTCCAGAATGTATCTCCTCGCCCCCCTCCTCTTCCTCCCTTCCCTAACCCTCGCCTCCTCCCTCTCCTCCCGCCAAACTCCCCCCATTACAACTTGGAACGGCAAACAATACCGCTGCAAGACCTACCCTGGCGACGCCGCCTGGCCAACCGCATCAACATGGTCGACCCTCAATTCCACAGTCGGCGGGAACTTGTTCAAAGTGGTGCCGCCGGGGGCGAGCTGTTATAACAGCTTTGGAGGGGCTAGTATGTATAATCAGCAGCAGTGTAGTGCGGCGAATTCAGGGTGGAGTAAGGAGGATTGGCATGCGGAGCAGCAGGTTACGAATATGTGGTATGTGTTGAGATGGCATGAACAATGGGGGAAGGAAAAAATATGAAAGGGGATGAAAGGACAAGGGGGAAGAAGAGTAGGAAATTCGGCAGCAGCAATATGAGCTAATATTAAAGTGATATAGGACTTTCTACACAAACCATACATGCAACCCCACAGCGACACGGTCAAGCGGGCAGTGTACGCTCGGCCATTTACCAGAATATGTGATTATGGCTAAGGCGAAGGAACATATCAAAGCCGGGGTGGATTTTGCGCGTGAGAATAATTTGAGGCTGGTTATTCGGAATACGGGACATGGTGAGTCGGATACTATTTCTTTGCTCTCTCCCCTGAATCCTGTTTTACCCCTGTTGTGTTTCACATTGGTCGTCGGTAGCGCATTCACCGCAGCGTTTTTTGGTCTAATGCTGACGGAAATGTAGATTTCATGGGTCGATCTACGGGCTTCGGGTCACTGGCTATCAATACGCATTCCTTCAAATCCGTCGCTTTTACGAAGAATTATACGGGGCCGGGGACGTATAAAGGTGGAGCTGTTACGGCGGGAGCGGGAATTCAGGTTAGGGAATTGTATCGGTTGGCGAATCAGCAGAGTCCCAAGGTCGTGGTTGTGGGTGGGGAGTGTCCGACCGTGGGTGTTGCTGGGGGGTATATACAGGTATGTGTATATTTCGATTTCGATGATATGCGAGAGGACGAAGAGATGATGAGCAGCTCTGAATTGACAGGTTTACTGACGAATACAGGGCGGTGGACATGGCCCATTGGCTTCCTTCTACGGCATGGGTAAGTCTCTCCTCTCCCTCTCTCTCCTGCCATCCCTTCCTAACTCCCCCACCAGCCGCCGACAACGCCCTCTCCTTCGAAGTCGTCAGCGCCGCCGGCGACCTCCTGACCGCCAACACCGAATCGAACCCGGATCTCTTCTGGGCGCTCAAAGGCGGTGGGCCCTCCACCTTCGCCGCCATCATTTCCGTCACGCTGAAAACCTTCCCCGAGATCCCGTCCGCGGGCGTAACACTCAGTATCCGGTCCACGGGCGACCTGTTCTGGAAAGGCGTGGCGGCATTCCACAATCTAGCCAACACATATGTCGAGAACGGCATGTTCGTATACTACGAGCTCAGCGGGAATAGTCTGAACATCCAGCCATTCGTCGGACCGAACATGAACAAAGCCAAGATTGAGAGTGTGCTGAAGCCGCTGTTCGACAAGCTGAAGAGCGATGGGGTGCAGTATACGACAGCCACGCGCGAGTTCCCCACGTTTTTTGAACTGTATACGGCCATGTTTCAGGATGAGAGTGCCGGGTTTAGTGGGCTGGTGGGCGGGCGCATGTTTACGAAACAGGATATTACGAGCAATGGGAATGGGATTGTGAATGCGTACAAGACGGTGGCTAGTAGTGGGGGGTTTGCGATTATTGGACATATTGTTGGTATGTGGCTGTCCTTTCCCTATCCTCCCAACATGCCTACGAGTGGCTACTCTCCTGGGCTCGATTATAGGGGAGTATGGTAAGAGTGGCAAGGTCAAACGTACGCTGACAAACACGCCCAGGCCCTGGCACAGGCGCCCCCGTAGTCGACAACGCCATCCACCCCAAATGGCGCAACGCCTCCAGCTTCAGCATCACCATGATCCAAGTTGAAGGCAGCGCGTCCCTGTCCGCTAAGCAAACAGCCCAAGACCGCCTTACCAACGTCATCGACAAGGCGCTGCGAGACGCGAGTCCGAATGGCGCGGCTTATGTTAATGAGGTATGTATATGTACCGCCTTATTCCCTCACCTTATCCCCTTGCATTCCATTTCCCCAATTCCCCGTTTCCAGGATCGCTTTGAAAACATGCAGTACCAAACCATGCATATTAACACCACCCCTAGGGCAACCTCGAAGAACCCAACTGGCAAGAAGCCTTCTGGGGCTCCAACTACCCGCGGCTCCTCGAGTTGAAGAAGAAATGGGATCCTAGTGGTGTATTTTATGCCAAAACGACGCCCGGCACAGAGGAATGGGAGAGTATCCAGTATGGGAGTAAGTTGTGTAAGAGGGTTTGAGTGGGTGGAATGGTAGATTATGGGGGCTTTTTTGGTGGCTTTAGGTGTGTGGTCGAGGAAGGGAGGGTAGTTATTGGAGAGTTTTGGATAAGCGTTGAGTGTGTAGCATGACGCGTTGATTAGCGAACATCGGTTTCAGAAGTAGTTCGGTACTCTTCCATACTCACTACAATTCGTTGGTGAGAAGAAGCAATAGCCGGGTTCATCGATCTTTACGACTCAAGTTTATACGATCAAACTTACAAAAGTCCACATCTCCAGGTTAGCCTACCGGAATTTTAAACTTGCAATTCCCTTCCAACATCCAAAGCTCGGGCTCCAAATAGACATGGCAAACACATGTCCATATCAAGGCAACTCACCAGCGAACGAGGGTTTCAAAATTCAAGAAGGAACATTCCACATTACCCCATCCCCACCAAACACACCGCGACCCTCCATCTCGCCATCTCAAAGAACGCAAGACACTCAGCTCCCCTCCAAACCTTCACCACTGACGCACACGTATAGTAGTCGAATACCCACCTGACACTCTCTCCCAGCCCCTTCGTCCCTCCTCCATAACCCTAACCCGCCTTTCCCCCACACATGACCAAGTAGAGACATACTCACCTCCTCGTCATCGCGAGAGCAAAGCAGCGGCGACGGGTAGTGTAGCTACGCAATGCTTGGTTGAGTCTCGGACCGAGCCGCAACGTACCACGGTACTACCATTCAATATGGATCTGAGTCCGCCAGTAAGCTTAATAGAGACTCAACACCATGAAAACCATTGAACAACTTACATCGCATGTGGCTAGTGGCCAACAAGCGGACAACCATCGGGTCATAATTGGGGTAATGTATCGAGGTGAGGTAAAGTATGCTTCCAACGGCATCAGGGGACCAATGATCAAGTCCTATAACGTCAGTCTCATCGTTCCACACCTAGAACCACTCAAATTACCAGTCCACATCGCTGAGCTGCAACTTCCTCGCCCTCTGATGACTCCGGTTGTTCCCGCCCTTGTCCAGCCTCGGCTGTGCATACGGGTTATGCGTTTTGTCGATACCTTTATTCGATTCAGTATTCGTTGTAGAAATCGATGACTTCGAAACATTTGCGGGTCTAGGTCGCTCAGGGTGGAGATGTAAGGGGTCATAGAAAAAGTTGGATTCACCATCTGCATCGGCGTCGTCGCGAAGATCGTAGTTCAGGACGAGGTTCTTGATGCGCTGTTGTTCTTCCTTTTCTGCTTGTTGCTTGCTGCGCATGGCAAGGGCAAAGGTGGAGTCGGATGGCAGATCGATAGAGCGCATCTGCTGTTTGTTGCCTCGCTTGCTAAGAAGTGAAAACTTCATTGTGTTGATTGGGAGAGATGGAGCTGGAGCGGGGGCCTCGACTACTGGCGTAGGTGCAGGGTCGTCCGCACCGGCAGTTTCTCCACGAGCGCGTCGCATGGGAAGGGGAACGTCGAAGAGAGGCTTGCGTTCGAACTTGCGAGAGTCCAAGCTCTCCGACATCATCTTCGCCAGTTCGCGATCGAAGTCAGCGTCAGCCTCGGGATCACGATCGTCTTCTGGTCGTGTAACGACGATATGCTCTTCCTCATCATCGGAGACTTGCTCATCCGGTTCTTCATCTCCAGAATTCTGCAGTGAACAATTAGCATTCATACTTCTTACATGAGCAAGAGATGATACACGAACATCTGCGTCTTCGCCAGAAGACTTGTCTTCCTCACCCTCTGCATCATCGTCGTCAGGTCCGTCCACCTCTTCCTCTTCCTCAGATGCATCATCCTCATCAACCTCTGCTGCCTTGTCAGCTGCAGCCGTCTGATAATTCTGCTTGACAGATTCTGCAAAGGCGTGGGTAGCCTCTTCCACATTGATGATCAGTTTCCATTGAGGCCTGACAGCATTGTACGCATCCTGGACAATGAATTCAGCGTCCATGGGAAGTGGGTCTTTGAGGCAGATGTAGTATTGGAAGTATGTCAGGAAGAAGTCGAGCTTCCTCTTCGCAGCGCCCTTGTCATAGTACATTCCACAGGTCTCTAAAAGGTTGCATACCAGACGAATTCTGAAGTAGTCATCGGGAAGATCAAGCGGGTTGATCAAGCCTGGGCGAGAGTAGCCTCCTTCATAGCCATAGTTGAGGAGCTTATACAGAGTGTCGAAAATCAGCGGAGAATCGACCATGCGGTAGATGTACAACTCTCCAAGGTACTTGACTTCTGCAATCCGGCGCTGATTGAACTTGAAGTCGTTCAGCTCGAGCCCAAAAGTAATCGACTCTAGAAGGTCATCAATGACCGAAATGCAGAATTCCTTGTGGACCGAGTACAACGACGAAAGGATCGTTGCCAGGAGGTGGATGTTGCTGTACTTGATCTTTCCCGGCTTAGCGAATACTTTGTGGAGAATGTGGACGACTTCCTCCTCCTCCCAATGGAATTTGCGGATCATGCGAACCATCTTCTCCACATTGCGCTTCGTCAGATCAGTGTAGATGAGCTTCCGGAGAAAGAGCTCAACGGGGGTTCGCTCTTTCTGTTCGATAGCCGCACGCTCGGGAGGATTGACGTAGTAGATGGCATTTTCAATCAACATGCGCTCCTGTGCGCCAAGAACTTGGGCAGCTTTCTTGCGCTGAAGCGTTTCGAGGAAAGATGACATTCGTGGGGATGTCTCAGGATTGCGAAGAAGGTAGCGACCACAGTTTTCAAGCAAGTTGCAGATGATCTCAATGTTCATCCTCGAAAAGTCGTCCAGACTGACCTTTAAGCAGTGGAAGATGACATGCTCAGGAACGACTCCGAACTTGGTCAATTCTGCTAGGTAGCGGACGTTTTGCGTTCGAACCTGTCCAAGGAAGTCCTTGGACTTGCGTCGCTGGAGACTGCGGAACTCATCGTCGAGATAGGAAACTAATCCTTGAGACACATCAGGCATATGCTTGCCAAGGGTTGCGATCAGCCTGGAATACAAAGGAAGTAAGTCCGAACGACCCTTTGGAATATCTTGCACAGCTTTGATAAGCCGATTGCGGGACGCCTTGGAGTTCAGGAAGCAGAAGTCGATCGCAGCCTGATCCACCATCTCCTTGCCGTTGACCTCGGGTAGACGTGCGAGAATAGCATCTACCTGGGCTCCAACTGATTTGTTGGCAATAGCCGTAGACAGGTCGTCGGATTCAGAGACCTTCTGTTCAGCTAAAGCTTCTGCCTTGGTCTCAGTTTCTAGTTTGGTCTCGGCTTTCTTTCCCACTTGCTCTTCACCGTCGGGTTTCTTTTTCTTGACCTCCTCCAGGAGAATAGAAGGAACGCGGTCCTTGAGGTCAATCAGGTTCTCATAGAAACGCCGCTCCTCTTCATCCTCCCAAATGCCTGCACCGTCGCCTTGACCACGGAGATATTCTCCGGCTTTTATAAGGCCAATCAAGCCGTCCCCGGCGGTTGCTGAACTGTCCTTCTCTTTGAGATCAGGCATTTCGACGCCCAGTGCATCGCCCAAGACCTGGGCATTCGTGACAAGTCTGTCCTGAGCCTTGACCAGCTTTTCGTAGTTTGCCTGGCGATCTTCAAAGACTTCCCCAGATTTGACGTACGCCTCAGCATTCTTGCGTCCCTGGGTAGCTAGATGTTTTTGATCGCGCAGCAAATGCGTTTTTACGTCCTCGAAATAGCGGGTAAGGATGTTCCTATAGCGTTGCCGTAGCTCCGGGACAATAAGGGGTGGATCCTCGCCAGTTGAGCTCTCATCATCAGTCATGACATTAGGCTCAGCCTTGTCCGTAGTTGCGGTACCGTCTTCGTTGATAGTTTTGCGCCCTTCTGCAGACGATACTTTCGATCCCAGAATATCCCATGCAAAGGCTTTGACGAAGATGACAACAAGAGGCAGGTTCACGTGGTCGCGATCGTGCCCAAGCATATCCTTGAGCACCTCCAGTGGAAATGGTTCGGCGTCGACATTGTCCGGGCGGGTTCCATTGGCTGTTGCCTTAGTTTTGCTCACAGAGTCTACCAGTTTCACGTTTTCCTTACTCTTCCCTGCTTCTTCAGGCCGAGAGACGTCTTCCAAGCTCCGCAGAACATTCACAAGCCAGAGCTCGGTGGCGACCCGCAGCAGTACCCGCTGCTTAGCTAAGCGCTCCTTCTCTTCCCTCTCACGCACATCCTGCGCCAATGTCTTCAGGTACGACTTGTCCGGCGTGCTCAGCCCTCTGCCAACTAGCCATCCCAGGTATCGCGTAAACTCCGCGGGTCCGAAGCGCTGGTGGAGGGCGCTGATGATTTCGACACCGGCCGCGATTTCGCCGGGGGTCTTGAGCTTGCAAAGGCCCTCGTAGCAGGCGGAGATGATCTCGGAGAGGTATTTGTGCAGCGAGAGCGCGCGGATTTCCTGGACGAATTGAGACTGGGAAGAGGGTGTGATAGCGGTGCGGAGGCGTTTGATGAAGGCTGTGTTCTTCTTCATGGACGAGTCGAGCGAGCCTTGGACGGTGAATACATCTGTGCAGTGTGTAAGATTGGGAGTGAATGTGGGGGACAGGCGCGTCATACCCTGCTCGCCGGACCATGCTCTAGTATTCAGGTCGCGCAATTCTCCTACAATGAGTCAGTAGTGGTACAAATGATGTGGCTTGTGGGACTTGCGTTTTCGCTGTCGCTCCATGGTGGTGGTGGTGTCCCCGCGGGTGTGGAGGGGAGGGTGGTGGGTGCAAGGCGAGGTCGCTATGGAATGCGCACATGGAAGAGAGCTATATCAGGCGCAGTGTTTGCTTGCATTTGATCGGGCGAAGCTCATCAGACCCGCAAAGTGCGAGTGAGTTGGTTTGGCAGGGAAGGGCGCGGTGAATTTGTCTCGGTGAGGTGCCTTAGGAATGTAGTTTTGGAGCGTACCTGCAGGATGTCTTATCGGCTACCTATCGCACGTGACTGTCTCCGATGGCTGAGTCAGCAGAGGTGACTGCATCATATTCTTTTTCCAAGATGCTATGATTTGAAATGAATGTGTCTTTATGTGGGTGTACCGTTTAAAGCCTGCGTGGCTTGTGAACAGAACGAGAATTTAGACTGCAAGTGCGCTTTTCATAGCTTCAATTGATACTCCACCTGAAATACATACCCAGGTAGCTCTTGGGAGTCCCTTTTCAATTCCTCGTGAATTATCATACGACTACTAAGTTCCCCGATACCAAACCAAGCTGCATACCATCGCCCAGTGATCCTCAACAAAGCAAACCCCCCCTAATGCACTATCCCCGCCCGCGCCATCTCCTCTACAAACTTCGAATACCTCGCCAAACTCTTCCTCCGTAACCCTTCCCAGACTTGAGCACCAAAAAGTGCCGTACAAACCTGCAACACCACCACAAATCTGGCCGTAATGAAACAATTCTGCAGTCCCATATCCGTGACCCACGGCGTGATCCCATACCCAATCGCAAAACTCATCGTATTCGGCACTAAGATGACTGTGATGATGGCTTCACCGGATATTGCACGGTAGTAACCGATGCAGTATGCGATGGATAGCTGTATGATAAAGGTGTTGGTCATTGCGATAACACCCATGGGAAAGCCGGGGCCGAGCCAGTGGATGTCTTGGGCGGCGCCAACACCCCATAAGATGAGGCCGCCCAGAATGAGGAGACGTGAAGGAGTGAAGAGCCAAAGCCGGTGCTCTGACTCTATGATGCCGTTATTCTTTCGCGCTTTGCGGATGACGAACCAGTCACCAAGCCAGCCTGTACAGGCTGGTCCGATGGCTACATCGACGAGAGGGGAAACATAGGCGACACCGACCATGTTGGGTGCGAAGTTGTATGTGCCGCCGAGAATAAGGGATGCAGTGGTATTGAGAACATTGAACCAGACCAATTTTGAACCGTATGAGAAGCCGGGGTAGAAGCTAACAGGGAAGGTGAGGAAGATGAGTGGACGGTTCATCATCCCTTTGAGCTGGTTTAGCTTTTGAAGATCGTATTTTTGGAACAACTTGATTTTGTTGGCATAGGTTTTGAGCCTGCAGAACCTGCAGAGGGGCTGATCCGGTAGATGATGCGACTCTCACTGCCTTTTCTGGGTTGGTGGTATCGGTGTTGATTGGGATTGCTATGCCTAGAGTAGAAATGGGAGCCCCAACAGTGTGACGAACGTAGTGGGTCTCTTCCGTGAAGAAGAACAGAACGACGAAGCCAATGTCGCAGAATATCGCACACCAATACTGGGGCTGGTTAGCGTCAATGACTTCAATATGGCTTGTTCAGCTTACCAAAACCCACTGCCAACCTTGGCTGTCATTGATGAAGCGGGCAATAATTGGGACAAAGGAATTACTGCCAGCAAGCAGAAGTGCATATAGTCCGATATATGTTCCTCTTTCATGCGTGAAGGAGATATCCGTAACACTTATCTCACACATACTCTCAATCGGAGCACCGACGAATCCTTGCATGATCTTATTCGCGATCCACTGGCCATTGGTCTTTGTGTGTGGTGTCCAGACTTGTGTAGCCAAAGTTGCTAAAATCGGCAAGAGATACATTGGCCGTTTGCCGAATTGCAATGCCGGTGGTTGCCAGATGAGACAGCCCCACCCAAAGGAGAGGAGCGTGTATCTGTAATTGGTTAGATGTTCCAACCGTGTATGTCCAGACTTTGGACATACCCGGTTCCTTGGTTGAGGACGTTCAAGGTGAGTCCGGTCTCTTCACTGATGGGTTCTAGCACGTTGCAGATTGCAGCGCTGGCGATGCCAACCATCAATTTGTACAACAGATATTCCCACAAGTAGTGGATGGCAAGAGATAGGCAAAGATATGTACCCATGTTGAGAATGGGCAGTCTCTTCCAGGGACTATATTCAAACGAGTTTCAGACGTTGAAACAAACTTTGAAATATTGTGGGGATCTGCATGTGAACCCTGGTTGGGAAGGGCGTGAAGATAAGCCGTGGTGTTCGAGCGAAGTCGATAAGCGTTGAGCATTGCCAGTATCCATTCGCTATTCAAGAGGATTTTTAGGGGATCTCGTGGGTGCGTGCTGGCATGTTGTCTTCAAGTCGACGAGCTTTGTGGCTGGTACCGATGACGATTGTGGATAGCCGTTAGAGGTTGACAATCCCTGGTTAAACCTGACCTATCAGGTTAGTTGCTCACGCAGATGCTACTCCAGTCAACTTCTAATAAATGACGAAGATTCTCCAGAGACTGAAAGTGTAGGCCATAGCTATCAACATCATGATAGTAGTATGTCTACGCCACTAACCTGCCTCCCATCCTTCACCGGAGATAATGCCCGAAGTGTCAAGTACCAGAGCAATAACGCCACTTACAGTCTGCAGTCTGGTGTTCTACTTCATAAGAGAGGAAGGACAAGCGATACCTGAGACAAAAGAACAAAAGCACACTATAACCTAGGTCCTGTAAACCCTAGTCAATGATGGCTGGGGAGGGAAGGTGGGGGACCATCTCTCATGAGCTGTATGTCATCATAGTCTGGACACAGAAATTCATCGCCGTCGGTATTGTACTGAGAATCTGCTGAGGGTGATAAGATATAAGCGGAAGGGAGAGGAGGTGAGGTCAAATTGAGCTTCAAGATTGAAGGAACGTGCTCGCCGCTAATGGAAGCTACACCGGAAGCGTACATGCAGTGCCGGAGTAGGTATACACACATGCACAGCAGCAAGGACTCATAATAATTTTTTTTTTAATGGATGATGGGAAGAAACACCATAACGACCGACAATAGGAGTACTCGGCAGAATGAACGACATAACCAAGGAGCGTAAACCGAAACAACCCAACAACAACATTCAAAGAACATAGGAATCCCGAGAGCCCCTACACCCTTCATCACATACTCGACTTACCTTACTATCTTTTCTCATCAAACCATCCCCTGCCATCAATCCTCACCCGGCGTACCACCTCATCTGAACCCTGAGCATCGCCAACTCACGCTCCTTGGCGGCCCTTCGTATGGACCTTAGCATGGTCACGCATCTTGTCTCCGCGCCAGAAGCGCTTGCTGCATCCGGGGAAAGAGCACTCAAAATCATAGGGTCTATGCTTCTTCATGTGGCGACGGTAATCCCCGGCCCGACGGAAAATTGTCGTACAGCCAGGATGAGTGCAGGAGATGCGCTCTCCTGGTTGATGTATCGCAGTATCACTCAAGGGCTGAGAGATTCTGGGGATTATCATGCGAGAGGGAGTGTCACAGGATGGACCGATGTTGCCCTGAGGCACGACTTCAGAGTCAAAGACCGGCTCCTGGGGGGCGTATGACTGCTCGAGCATCGCTGGGGTTTGTTGAAGCTGGTGGTCATTGACGAAATTGGTAAACAGGGAAAGGCTACTGTCGTAGAACACAGAAAGCTTGTTGATGCTTGGCCATTGTATGTCGTTCGTCGTCAGCAAGTCCTGATTGGAAAACGCCGTGAAGTCGAAACTCGGGTCATATTGGCCTAAGGCATCTTCGTAGGTAAACCCAAGGCCAAGGTTGGTATCCAACAGGGGTTGAGAGGTTCCATTGACTGATGCGAGGGTTTGGTCGGTCAGGTTAACTATCAGAGTGCGTTGGTCACCTGTAGCTCCATAATCAAAGGGAGGTTGCAGCCCATCAGCCAAGGGTAGCCCGAAAGGAGCATGTTGAGCTTCCTCGTGACACTCCAAGGATGGGGGCAACAACAGTAACAGTGGGGCATCCAGGAATGATGGCCGGGTGGTCCATGAATAGTCCACAAGCATTCCCTCGTCTGCTCCGCCATACAATGCTGATTGGTCGCCCGACTTGCAGGAGGTCTGAAGGGCATCCAATGGGGTATCGCCTGCCGTCTTGTCGGCAGCCCCAAAGGAATAATTTTTTTTGGGTAATCTGAAAAGGCATAACTGCGTTAGTAAAAAAAAAAAACCTCACCTCGTGGTGAGCTCCGCTGGTCCACTCATCGAAAAGTTCTCGCGGTCCTCAAAGTTGATGAAACCAGAGGTTGGCATTGTTTGCAATCGAAACGTTAAGACCCTTGTCGCACGGAAAGAGCCCTGATGTGATCTATCGCAAGCGTGTTGAGGTTCGGTGATGTTTTCGACTGCCGTGGTCGGTTCGGTAAATCAAAAGATGCCAGGAGAGATAGGAAGACCAGGGAGAGCTTTTTGAAAATAAGGTGAGCGGAAGGCTCTTATTATGCGACTCGCGCGTACATTCAGCGCAATCGAGGTGGCGAGTAGAAGCAGGGCAACCAATGAGATTCTTGGTTCCTGCCCTTTCATCCCGCAGCTGAAAACTCTCAGCCTAACTCGTGATATATAATCTGCAGTAGAGCAAGGCTTTTCTTGATTGAGGTAGCCCTGGAGTTTAGTTTTATGAACGGCGCCGAGTATTATCCAATTTAAAAACAGATTGAGTTATTGTTCAAGATGGGCAACTCGGAATCCTTCAGATGCGCAAGCTGCTCAAAATGCTTTGGGACTCGATCGCGATACAAGTATGTCCATCTGCCCCATCGTCCAGAGTAAATACTGAATCCGTGCTAGCCAGCACCTCAAAACCCACTCAAAGCCTTTCTCGTGTCAGTCCTGCCCAAAGGCCTTCGCTTTGCGCCATGACTTAAACCGCCACGTACAAGCCAAACATCGAGTGGGAGGCAGAAAGTTCCCATGCCCCTACTGTCAATTCAAGGCCAGTCGGAGAGACAATCTATCCCATCATCTGAGGAATCAGCACCAATCTGAAGCCATCGAATCTACCGTTGGACATGCAATTGAAAGCGCGACCCGAGCCCAGGGCGATTCTGCTCAGACCACGTACGGGTGTTCTGACCTGATGCAGGCAGCGGGTGCTGGTAACATCAATATGGTGGAATTCTTTTTGGAAAAAGGCTTCCCTGTCTCGACTACCGGAGATGATGGATCCACTGCATTACATTGCGCAGCAAGAGCGGGTCAAACAGCGACAGTGGAGTATCTTGTGCATAGAGGTGCTCCAATTGAGGTGCAGAATGACCGGCTCAGAACCCCATTGCATGAAGCGGTATCAAGCCGGACCCGGACAATCGTCGCACTGTTAATTCGACTTGGTACGAACATACGAGCTAGGGACTTTAAAGGTCGGACGCCAATCCACTACTCCGTCCAAGGAGACGATGTCGAAATAACGAGACTCATAATCGAACACGACGGGCTACCTCCCGATGACCTTCGGCATCTCCTATCTACTGCAATCAAACTCGGATATACCTCAATTACCCGCTTATTGTGCTCTTGCCTCAACACGAAAATCTACGGTTTCCAAAAATGGGGGTTGTTACATTTGGCAGCAAAGTTTGGTCACGAGGAGTCCATGCGTGTACTCCTTGAGGTCCCCACTTTAGGCTCCGACATAAATGAAATAATCTATAAGAATGGGATTTCCTGGACTCCCTTAAAACTTGCGGCGAAGCATGGCCATGAAAGTGTTCTGGTGTTGTTGTTATCATCACCTGACATCAACATCAACTCTTCAAGTCGATCCGCCTTCCATTTTGCAATGGAATTTGGGCATTCTAGCATCGCCAGAGTACTAATGGAAGATGAGAGATTCAAGTTGAAGACGTTGGAAAACGATATTGGGAACGAATATCTGGCCAGAGCTGCTGGACACGGGAATTTGGAGCTGGTGAAGATGCTGTTCGGTCTGTTAGATATTGAGAAGAACAGCACCTTTCAATTGATGGTCCCCGAAATTGCATGGAACGGGCATTCCGAGGTGTTCGAATTCTTGATTTCTCACGACGGTTTCAAGCCCAAGGATGAATACATAAAAGAAGCATTGTTCATTGCCGCGATGAATGGACAACGAGACTTCGTGGAGATGCTGATAAGCTACGGGAACGATGCTGGAATGATTCTGGAAGAGGTGGATCAGCCCTGGACGAGACGAATGATGGACCTTGGGACTGTGCAATTCAATATCGTCGACACCCAACAGTCTGATATCACCGAAGTTCTCATCAACGCCTCGCTAGACGAGGATATAAGACAACTGAACGAAATCTTGAACCGAGAAGACATCCAGCCACACACAGCAGCTATCCAACACGCCCTAATTGAAGCCGTCAAGGGAAACAAGCTGCAATCGGTAAAGAAAATACTTTCGATCCAACCAGAAGTGTCAATCAATTTCAAGGGAGATTGGCCCTGCCAGACTCTTCTACACATCGCGTGCTTAAAAGACCACGAAGAAATAGTCAAGTTCCTGCTTCAACGAGAAGACATTGATGTGAACGTTACAGATATCGGAGGTTCGACGCCTTTACATTTAGCTGCTTGCAATGGCCACACCAAAATTGTCCGCCGTCTTGAGAAACATGATCAGATTGATCTCCAAAAGTTGACCAACCAGTCGTATTTCGGAATTCCGGGACCAGAAAAAACGGCTGAAGAACTTGCCAAAAAATACCAGCAATGGCGAGTTTACTGCTTGCTTCCTAGAAGACCAACAGGAAGTGAAGCTAAGGATTCCCTGCCGCAAGAGATGGACCCCCCGAAGGACGATCATGACGATAAGATCCAGGACTCCGACACATTTACAGACGAAGACAGCGATGAGGAATCTGCCACTGGACAAGCAACAACCCGATCCTAGACAACAACCCATATCAAAGTCTACGGACATTTTCGATGTAGATTGATACTCCTGTCTATTTCTCTTATTTGTTATGAGAAGAACGCTGAAGACAACGGATTTCTTATGTTTTTCATAGTTCGGTGTGCATAGGGTCAACGCATTACGAATTTTAGTTACTTTCATATGCATACGATCAAGAGATAACAATTTTCCCATATTTCCACACGCCCCCATGCTACTAACCAAGACATCAATCTACATACAACTAAATAAAGCCACCAAAAAAACACTTTGCCCCTTCAACATCTCCAGACAACATCCGTACCAAACCGATCCCACACACACATACACGCACACACACTCAACACCAACCCATCATATACACTCATGTTCAATATCATATTACATTTCTCTCCTACCCATTCTCTCCACAACCCTCTATCATACAACCTATCCACAGAAATACATATATTTACAAATCTATGCACAATATAAACACCCCCCTTCCATTCGCACATCCACGTCCACTTCCCCTCCCCATTCCATATCCCCATCCCCCACCAACCAACCCCCTCCATCAAACCACCCCCAAATACTTCTCCTGCAGCTCATCCCCCGTTTTCGGCATCGTCTCGATAGCCCTAATAGTCATCGGTGCAATCTGTTCCAAAATCGGTCTCGGCCACCCGCCCATATTCGGATTATACCCCACGCCCATCGCCTCGTCCTTCTTGACCTTCGCCCACGCTGCTGCAAGCACCACCATCGTTCTATATCTCGGTCTGATAACCTGCTTGAGCACGTTCTCGTGGCGCAATTCCATCCAGTCGTAGCCGGGCTGGTTACTGCGGATATAGTAAGGCGCGAGGTCGCGCCAGCCAGGGAACTCGGGCATAAGGTATGCTTCACAGGCGGTGAAAGCGTCGAGGGTGCGGTCGCGAAGGGCGAGACGCTGAATGAATTCATTCCAGGTGAGATTGTCTAAAAAGTAGCCGCTTGTCAAAAGATTACTGATAGTTCTCTGGGCTTCTAGATCTTTTTGGGGAGTGTTTTGCGCGTACAGACTGCGAATATAGATTCTGGAGGCTGCGAAGAGAATTTGGCGACGATTGACTGAGATATTGGCTTGTTGGGCTCGCTGCATTATGGACGGGTCGACTATGGAATCAAATTCCATGGGCGGAGACTGAGGACTCGCAACTTGTTCGAACGTCTTCACAAGGCGGTCGGCTTGAGTTTTAGCAAGTTGCCAGCATCGAGCTACCTCATCAAATTCTCTGGTGCGGAGATGTGTTTCCATGATAGCAACCAGGAGTCCAATGGGCGCCTCGTAGTTGGCCTCCCCAGTCTTGACTGAATTTGCAGCTTCGAACAACTCTTTTGATATATTGTAGGCCTTGCGCGCGCTGTACAGCAAAACGAGGAGACCAAAGTAACCGTCGGGAACAGCTTGTTGACGCGCTTCTATGAATCTACCGTGTCGGGGTTGCCACGGAGCTAACTCTGACTGGTAGTCCTCGGTGAGCATCTCTCGGAGAGCTTCCTCTACAGCGATGAGACGAGTGCGGGGATTTTCATCCCGTTCTTCTTGTAGTCTCGTAAGTTCTGTCATACCGATGATTTGCAAAGATGCCATTCGCGAACTGGGGGTTTGAATGATGTTTCGCTTCATCATCAGTTCATGGGCTCTCATTGCATGCTTATATTGGCCTTCATGGATAAAACCAGTAATTACAATGGCATAGTGGAACGCGTGAACCCGGATGTTATTGTTCGGCATTGTGACTCTGATAAGTTTGAATGCTGCGTTCGTTTGACGGACTTCAATGAAGGCCCGCATCAGGGCAGCATACGTCCATGTATCCGTCGGGATCTTGTCGTGCGTCATTTGCTTGTACACACTATGACTGGAACCAATATCTCTACGAAGAGAATAATAATTGATGAGCATGTTGTAGGCAGGCGTCACTTGGCCACGAAGGGTGCCTTCTTTATGCGCACGGACCATGGCTCTGGTAACCTGTTGAGCGCCTTCGATATCCCCAGAGTTAAGCAACACTCGCACGTAGCCAGTTCTAGAGAAAGCCTCGGATCGAATGGGAAGATTTAGCGCTTGGGCCTTGGAGTACAATGATTCGTAGGCCTCGATATCCCCTCGGTCGGCACACAAATCAAGCAAAGGCTGGAAAGTGTTCAGGGTGGGAACCAAGCCAGCGTTGAGAATATTGTTGAAGCACTCGAGTGCTCCCTCCAGGTCGTCCGCCCTCGTATGAGCAAGAAGTAAAATGTTCCAGCAGGCGATATCTGGGGTCAAATTAAACTCGCTACGAATTCGGTTGAACTGGTCCAGTGTGCCTTGGATGTCGATACGCCGTGCATAGACATATGGGAGTGCGGAGAGAACTTCCAAGTTGACAGCGCCTTTGTAGTGACTACGAAGCTCCTCGAAATATTTTTTAACTTGGTCGGCCAGTCCAAATCTGGCATAGAAATGCATGAGATGCGTTAAGAGTTCTGGTTGTAGAGTCCGGCGGGGGTGGAACTTGTAGTGATCATCGATGAGTCTATTGACTTCTCTAACACTGTCTAGGTGTGTAACCATATAGATCAGATGGGTAATCATCCCTTCCGAAGGGCGCAACGACCTGGAGTCATGTAGTGCTTCCATTTTGAACATTTGATACAGTTCAAGACACAGATGGCGTTGATTGGTATATTTGCGGTATCGAGGTATCCTCAGTGTTCGGCCGATGGCGTAGTCATAGAAATATCCTGTAGGGAGATTGAGATCACGAAGATCGCGGAACAAGTCGGTGAAGAACTTCCAGATAGCATCCTCATCCTTCGTCTCCAAGACTTGATTGATCACCTTTGGCACAAGTCCGTTGAGAAAAAATCTCAGATTCTTTTCAGGTTCCATGATTGCATCGTTTGGGGAGAAAAGATCGTGCTGAAATTGCTTCACATAGCCAAGCAGAGAGCTCAGATTTTCCCTGAGATCAGGCAGATTGGCCACCTTTCCCCAGACCACGCGGTTGAACTCCCCTTTCGGCCGCTCCCAGATATATGGTTGTTGGTCGCCGCGAGACGCATGGCGAACGAATGCACCAAACACACCAATGCTCAATTCCCACTGGTTGTCGCGTATAGTGCGCTCAAGAAGAATATCAGTACCGAACTGCCTTTGGAATGATCGATCTGCAGCCTCGTCGTGCAGTTGAACAGCAGGGCCTATCATTTCAAGAGAAAGGTATGCGGAAATGGCGATGCGGTAGGACGACGCTCGACGGTCCTCCACGGACAAACTCTTAAATATTCCCAGTATTCGATTGTTGTCGACAGATTCTTCGGCTGCTGCAAGATATTCCAACAGTCCTGCACGTAGTTCACGTGTGCGGTCCTGTTCTTCCACCTCCGAGTAGATCCGAAAGGCAATCTCTTGATTTCTGGGCTCATTCGCATCCAGCAGAGCCTGAAGTGCCTGGCTGGCGGTAGAGCCCTCGAGTCTCTGCTGGAGCTGCCCTTTTAATTCTGCCTCGCGCGGGTCTGTACTTTTTGGCTCGCCCCGTCGAGCGCCTCGTCTGCTGCTGGTGGAAATCTGCCTGACGCCCCCACCCAGTTGTTGTCTTCGC
The DNA here is from genome assembly GCA_010015725.1 of Amniculicola lignicola CBS 123094. Lineage (NCBI taxonomy): Eukaryota > Fungi > Ascomycota > Dothideomycetes > Pleosporales > Amniculicolaceae > Amniculicola > Amniculicola lignicola. Next base: position 745,502 of record ML977566.1, read on the forward strand.
CGAACCGCAATTGCATCCCATCCAATCCGAGTCATGTTCTGGATCAGAGCAAGCGTCTTTTCTGGATAGAGAAAATCCAGCAATGGTCCTTCATGTCTCCTCGTGCTGTTGCGATTCGTCACACGCGGACACCAATCCCCTACGTCACCATCTCCAGGCCCGTTTATCAACGCCGAAGCCCATGAGGAGGGCAAGCTTAAGTCGTTTGCGCCGTGGTGCCAGAAGGAGAAGTGGATCATTCGCCGAGTTCGCAGACATCGCTTGGGAGCTTGAAAGAGCTGTCGTCCGCCGGTTTCGAGGCATGTCGAAGCCCGCTCAAGCATCACCCCCTGCGTCAGAGGCGTGCGAGTACCACCGCGAATTACCGGGAGATAGTGAGGTGTAGCCGAGCTATGGAGACCCGGATTAGATGCACTGTGTGCTGCAGAATGGGCGATCGGAGCTTACAGTCAAGCATGCCTCCTAATGTCTGCGGCAGGATCGCACAGAAGCAATTGGCTGATACGGAACAATTCCAAAGAAAATGCGAATCTCAAACGCAGGAAAATGTATTGTACAGAGACAGAGCGGCCGTGAAGGATGGGGGTGTCACGACAGCTAGTCCATGTCAAGAGAACTTTTTGGCTTCATTCGAGATCACGCGTTTCGGCAGAAGGTTATTCCGGGCACATCGACCCCACGTCTGCGACAACACCACATGCCCCACCCCTCACCGCCGTCATGGATATCACCAAATTCATCGTCGAATACCGCGAGCAGGCGTTCCTCACTGGCAGTTACAATGCCTACCGGACCCAGTTGGCGCGACGGGTGCGCACATTGCGCAAGAAGCTGGGACGGGCGACACCCAAAAATGCGAAATATACCGGAAAGACGCCCGTGACGGCTGAGGAGGTTGCAAAGAACGTGGAGTATGCAGAAAATTGGTGTTAGAGGTGTAAACCTACTAATTGTGCTTAGATTCCTCCACCTTCTGATTCTCGAAGCGGAGAGGGCGTGGGCGCATGCAATGGACATGAAGGAGTCGCATGCCGAGGACAACGCCGACAAGAACATCACTGGCTCCAGACGGCAGCACATCATATCCAGGCTGCACAAGGCCGTGAAGCATGCCGAAGACATTGTAGCGTTGCTTTCCGGTGGGTTGAGCGGGGCATCGCCCACGGATATCATAGAAGCAAAGGCATACGCATATGCTCTGGCCGGAGCTGAAGAATTCGAGAAGCAGGCTGAGGGTGTGAAGAGCGCCAATGCATCACCACAGCGATGGGTGTCGTGTATGACAAACTACTCCGCCGCTCGAGTAATCTATAGCGCTCTACTCAAGTCCACACAGAAAGAGCTGTTCAAGGAGATCTTGTCTGGGACTACCGACCCCAGTCTGCGCTACGCGGCATACCAGCATCGCATCCCGCGAACCGTCGGTGTACCGGCCGTCTCAAAGAAGTTCTTCCCGAAAGATGACGCGGAACTGTTGGCAGCGGTTGAGAAGCTCGATTCGAGTGCTTTGAAGGACGACGATTCTTCTTCTCTTCGTGAGTGATTACGAGGAGTACCGATGTATCTCGTCACTAATCATACCAGGCTCTACCATTACATGGCGAACGAGGACCGCCAAAATTGTGGACGCAGCCATTGGTCAGGCTTTGGTCTCGGTTGAAGCTGCATCTACCGAACTAGACAAGGCTTTGAGTTCTTCGACTGCCCAAAAGGACAAGGGAGCCGCCTATGACGATGTTCTTATTGCAAGCCAGGACGCCGCGGATGCCACCCGTAGAGCTATCGAGGAGCTGGAGAAAGAGGGTGTTGATGAGGGGGATGCCCGAATGCAGGATCTTCGTGTGACCAGTCTGGCTGTGAACTACGACTTGATTGCATGGCGAATCGGGCGAAATAGGATCCTGATCGGGTCAGATGACGGACTCACCTTCTCCCCAAATGCTCCCAAGAAACCTCGTCAACCACGCAAAGACGGAAAGGAATGGACGGAGCGAGAAGAGCCCATGGGCCGCACACTAGCTAGGCTGCGTGAGCGTGTTGCCTTGTACGATGCCATTTTGCAGAGCATCGACTCCGTCAAAGATCTCAGAGGAGCCGTGCGCGACGCTGGATTCGTTGCTGAGTTGGATGGCCAACGAGCCTATTTCCAGGCGCTCAAGTGTCTGAATCTCTCTCACTCGCACGCTTTCCTGTCCGCTCCAAAACAGGCACTTGCGCTCTGCAACCGCGCTTCTACACTTTCGGCACAGGCCGTTACTGCACCGAGACCTGCAGCACCCTCTGCGTCATCGAAAGCGCCCAAGCTGACCGTCTCCGAGCAACAGGCCCAGACCCTAAAACAGAAGCTCGAGAACCTTACTTCGCACTACCGCGGGCTGGTTTCACTGTCGCAGCTATCCGCTAACTCAGGCACGGCGGCAAAGGCGCACTTGACGAACACGGCGCCGGTAGTAGAAAGGTTGAACGAGTATCCGCCATCGGGGGCTGTCGATCTAAAGAATCTAGTGACATGGCCGCCCAAGTTGAAACCGGTCCCAGTCAAACCGTTGTTCTTCGACGTGGCTTGGAATTACATCGAGTACCCCGGGCGCACAACAACGCACGGGATCCAGGAGCCAGAATCCGAGAAGGCGAAGGTGGAGGAGAAAGCCGAGGAACAGAAACCAGCAAAGAAGGGCTGGTTCGGATTTGGACGATAGGGGTATGCATGACAGGATCTACTCTGCAGGTGGTATTTTGAGGCTGCTGTGGAGATGACCGCTGTACATGTGAGTACGGGGGTTTGAGCACTGCCAATGTCAAGTGCTTGCCCCGGAGCAACCCCACCATCAACTCGAGGAGACGCTTCGTCTGCTCGCTTCATGTCCTCTGTGCTGTTTATGTTTGCTGCAATCCCTTGAAATGCATCTGATTGGCCGGCGCACGACGCGCATTGGCGGCGCTGACTGGCAACATCAATGCAGGCCGTTGGAGCGGGGCTAGCGCGTTGAAGAACGCGATTTGCCCCTGAGCATCTGCGGATAAGCGCCAGTGGTCCGCATACGCGCCTCCGGACATGGCATTGGACAAAACGGGAAGGGCGTTGATATGACGAGGGAACGACGGTCAGCCCTGCGTCTGGGGGCGGGGAGCGCGTTCAGCTGAGCCCGTTGGAGAAGTTTCAATCCATCGTGTATCAGGCTGGATGCAACCCAGGGAAGTTGCAGCTTGGTTGACGGGCGGTCGCAGGTGTTTGTATGACAGACGCAAGTCAAACGGACGCAAAGGAGCACCGGGGGCGCTTGGAGGTCTTTTTTTGAGGTCATGCAGAACACCAAATTAGCACAAATTAAGCTTGGTGATTCGCGATAGTGCTATCGATGTAATCCCTGGCATACGGGCTTTGCCCCCTTATCCCACCGAGAATGTACCTGGGCCTTGTACCTACCCCATCGCCGTCATCTCTTTTCTCCTCCGACAGCTCCTCACACTCTTTACCACACCTGGTTTTCTAGGTGGTCGCTCTTTACCCACGCTCTCTCGCTCCGCCGTCGCTCATTACTGTTTCCGCGTTCCTTAATATACACACCATCGCGTCAGTTTTCTGGTGTTTGTGCGCATAGCTCCAAGCTTTCTCCGGAGGACTTTCGACTCTTGTACCCATTACATCGTGAGAGGCGCCTTCAGCGTTTCTCCGCCTAATAGACCACACAACGGCTTCCGCACTGGCTTCCTCAATCCTGCCACGGCCCATGGCCCTCGAGTCGTTCCGTAGACCCTCGATATTGCAGGCGCTCGACCTGCCAGCCTTCAAAACGGCGTCCCGGTTCGACGAGAAGCACTCGCTGCCGTCCATCGGCCACGAGATCTCCCGGCCGTCCTCGACGTCGACGATTGCATCGTACACGCAGCACCGCCACGGCAGCCATGCGTCTCTGCAGCTGCCCGCGCTCTCTGCTTTGGCCTCCATAGCCTCCACGAGCCCGGCCGCCATGCACAAGGAACTTAATGACATTAATGATAATATCTCAGAGAAGAGCACGCCGCCCAAGCGGACGTCGCCCCCACCCAGGTACGTTGTGAGGTTGCATATAGTGTGTGCTGCTGCGCGGTGAATTCCAAGCGTGCATGTTGCGTGGCACTAGCCGCACTTTCCCCTGGTCTTATCGTGGTCTTGGCGAACCACCATTTCTTCAAAGGCCGCTCGCTCACGACTCTCCAGCAAACCCTCCAATGGCCACAGCATGACTTATGCAACCTCCGCGCCCGCTACCTCTGGCGGCCAGCCAAACTCACCGGTACGTGTTCTCCCAGCCGTGGTGCGATGGTCGCTGTCGTGGGCGCCGCGCGGCAAAGTTTTGCCCGCTATCCTTTATCGTTATCGCCCGCTGCAATCGATAGCAGCAGCAGCCCAGCATCAAAAAATCAGCCGGCATCACTGACATGCATCACAGCCCGTCTGCCAGAACTGCGCAACGAGCACCACGCCGCTCTGGCGCCGCGATGAAGCCGGCTCGGTGCTGTGCAACGCCTGCGGCCTCTTCCTGAAGCTGCATGGCCGGCCGCGGCCCATCTCGCTCAAGACCGACGTGATCAAGAGCCGCAACCGCGTCAAGACCGGCGGGCCTGGAGGGCGCAAGAAGGTAAGACCGCCCCGACACGCCGCCGATGCAGCTTGCTGACCACATTCTAGGGCGCCGAAGTCAACGGGCTGCCTGCTGCCCACCCCGATGCCGACCAGTCGCACGGGCTTGCCCAGCACCGCCGCGCCTCCGGCAAGCTCTCGTCGGGCATGTCTGATCGCTCGCAGTCGCCCATTTCGCGCACCGGCACGCCCGGCCTGCCGCATCCGTCCAACATCGCGCCCCAGCACCTGTTCGATGGCGCCCTCAACCCAGACCCATTCCACGCGCCCTCGATGCCTCCCATCTATCTCCGCCAACCGTCGCCCGGCTCCCTCTCCTCGGTGAACGGCTCCCACCTCGAAGCCCCTCTCGGATACGAAGCGCTCTCCACCCAGAACAACCAACTGAGGACGCGTGTTGCGGAGCTGGAAGTTATCAACGACCTGTTCCGTGGACGCGTCGCCGAGCTGGAGCAAACCGAGCAGACTGCAAGAGACACGGAGACACAGCTGCGGACCGAGCTGGAGGAGGTCCGGCAGCGAGAGCAGGACCTCAAGAGGCGCCTTGACGATTATGAGGCGGAAGGCCCCCGGCACAAGAAGGCACGTCTCAGCGACGTCCTCACCGACAGCAGAGCGGGCACACCTCTGAGCTCTGGATCGGATTAGGTCGCCGGGCGGGCCGTCGAGGTACTTGCAAAGCAATGTCTCGAACTTTTGGATTGACCATATTCTCGAAGACATCACCCCCTCGACTCGAAACAAAAGACTGATGCAGTTGCCATCATCACCACTAATGACATGTTATGCGGGACTTGTTCTGATTTATTACTTTTCGAAAGCGCCCACTTGGCAGCCATGTGGCTTTCCAGGCTGCTGCGGCCAGCGCTGGGACTTTCTCCCGTGCTTGCTGGTTTTTCTTTTTTTATTTACTTGTTCAATGACTACGAGCTGCGGCGTCGACGCTCGGAAAAGCTCACCACTAGGTCATCTAGACCACTTTAATGTCTTGTCTGAATCTACTGTCTAGGAGCGGGGCGGGGGGGCATGAGTGGTCACATGTGGTCCATGTACTGTACCTCCTTTCCTCGATGAATTGGTGGGGAGGGGGGAAGTGATAGCATGAGATGGAGGGGGGGGGATAGAAAGAAGAGGGATATGAAGAATGGAACGGGTTTGGCATGGGAAGGGAAGGGAAGGGAATGGGAATGGGACGGGTGGATATTATAAAAGTATTGCTTGGAATAATTATCGAAATGGGATATGACGTGTGTGGACTGGAACGTCTCGCTTGCTTTTATGTTTTCCTTTTGAAAGTGACGAGTTGCTGTAACGGACAGGATAACCAGCCATTAATATTAGAAGGGGCATGCTAACAATATTCCCCCCGTGACGGTGAGATGTTTTGTTACCCCCCAACACACGGACGGAGACACAGATCGATCACCGAATCCCAAGAACCATGGGATCAGCTCAAGGATCACTTACCATGGCACCGCATCACCCACTGAGCAGGACTCAGTAGCTCCCCACATCCTACATATCCCCAATTCCCCTTTGATAGAAAGCAACAGTCCGACCTCTCTCCACCAAATGAGGTAAGTCTTTTCAAAGACCTCCTAACACTTGTGATACAACCTACAAATCCTCCCAAAATCCCCTTTTGTCGGCCACCCCGTGGTTTCTCTGGCACCTTGACTCTATTCACTCCCCCGATGGTAACTTCCCCTGAATTTGCAGCGGTGGCGTAGTAGTGCATAACGGAGTTTACATCGTGAGGGTTGCTGGAATCCCACATTGAGCTGGTTGGGATGGTGAGGTTGTGCGCGTACGGACAACGGCCAGGGGGAGGTTGGAGCCGCAGCAGGTTATTCCAGGGGGTATTTTGGCGCCGCAGGATGAGAGCATAGGGGCGCAGTCGATGCAGATGTAAGTGATGCGGTCGGGGCGGGTGTGTTCCTGGGATAGGCTATCCATTCTTAGTACCTACCTACCATAAGCATAATCATAGACATGACTTTAATTCAGCAGTAGAATATGATAGATACAAACCAAAGCACATGTCCCATCTCATGCACAGCCTCCGCAACTCCATATCTCTCCCCTAAATTCATGTGTCGGTACGAATCCCCACTTCCCCCGCTCGCACAGCACCTTTCATTCTTGTCATCTATCGTAAGCACCTTGTTCATATTCACGTTACTATTCGGCCTAATCTTCTCGAAATTAAGATAGGCAGCACCACTCCTCTAGCGCTTTACTGCTTCCTTTAGCCTCGCTTGCAAATTTCCCTCAGCCGGGGCGGGCGTGGACTTGTACCAAATCGTGGTGGTAGGGAAGGCGAAGGCGTTGGAGGGTCTTCTCGCTGGTTAACGGGTGGATCTGGATGTCGGCAATGGTGCCGTGCATGGTATCGCCGTCGATGAGGATGTTGCCGGAGCGGGTCACGGCGTAGGTTATGTTGCGGTGGCCGTAGATGGGGTTGGAGATGAGGGCGTGGTTGTAGTTTGGGTGGATATGCTTGAGGCCGGAGATGGGGTGGGGAGGGTGTTGTAGGACGGTGGGAGAGGATAGGGTGGGGGTGGGTTGGAGGAAGAGGCAGGCAGGACCTCGTGGACGGGGATGTGCATCTTCGGGGTAGCAAGAGATCAGTTTCGTATCAGGGGTCGAGGAAGGCATAGACGGTGGTTTGTCCAAAAGTTGGTGTTGTTGAGTTGCAATGATCAGAAGTTGTAAGCTGGATATGAGCCTTGGCATATATCTTGGCATCACGTGTACTTAGCCTATATCAGTATCTCAAGCTCGATCGATCAGAACAATAGACCAATTCCTTCAACCTCAACCTGCACCACCACCAAGCTTACAGTTATGAGCCCGGCCTAGCCAATCAATATCAACCCGCTGAGTTCACTGATCAGCTTCAATTCTATTGATCTCTACTATCCGTTGATCTATCCTAGTCATCAACACCTACCTCACTGATCAATATCGATCAATATCGACCAATATCGATCAATTTCAATCCAAATTTTCCACCGATATCGATCCTCACCAAACGCGAAAACCCCACGGTCAATCACCTCGAACGCGTCGATCAACAACAAACAAAATGATGAAATACAATGACGTCAGCCTTGCTGATAGAGTTATCCTTCAAGGCTCTGATTAATAGGACCTCTGGTTCTTTACAATTAAGGATCTAGCAATCTCTGCACAGGTTTGGATATATATTGATCCTGACAAGCCTGTTAACCTACTACAGGCACCAATTGAGCCCAAGGCTCCAGAACCAACGCTCTATACACCTGATTTAATCAATAGTGATAACAATACCCTGCAAATAGCCTTATAGTAGGAAGTAATAATTCAGGCAGATCAACAGCCTAGGATTATCTACCTATTAGTAGACGAAAACAACTTCTACAGAACACAGATGGCGCAGTATTTATCCAAGATAAAGGAATTTCACTAAACTAAGGATCAACTTAATTAGATCTACGCTCAGATCACTAAATCCATCTATCTAGACCTATTACCCTATATTAAGAGGTTCTTAACGTCTTATAAACGTCTTTAGGCACTCTAACAAAGGTTCTTACTATTAATAATTAATCAAGAATAATAAATTCTTTATGAATATATAAAAGCTTATACCCTAAGCTTATAAAGGATTAATATAGAAAACTAGTATAATAAATATATTACTGCCTATAATAACGCTAGATTAATTAATCTTCCTAACGTTACTGGCTAGAGAGCTTAGAAAGATCTACTTAGAGCCTTTAAACAAGTTAATAGTAAATATAGAGCTATATTATTATACAAAATAATAGG
>ML977567.1:19076-74751 GCA_010015725.1 Amniculicola lignicola CBS 123094
AAGTGAGGCACCCTAACAAAGGCAGATAGAGAGGATATTATTGCTTAAAAGGAGGTAGAGCAACAGCTAGAGGAGGAAAAGTGTTAGAATAGGGTATAATCAGGTGTAAGCTAGTAGGCTTTAGCACGCTGCACACGCTGTAGAGAGACTAGCTATAACTTATAAACCTGCTAGAAGTATACTATAGATACTACTTAATCTAGAATAGTTACTAAAATATACTATCTTGTTATATTATTGAGATAGATTACTACAAAGGTTGATAAAGCTAATAAGGTAGCCACTTACTTAGTTTAGCTACTCGCTTAGTATCTACGTTAATAAGTAGTTTCTCTATTAAATTAATTAAGATAAAGACTTTATCTAATCTTATCTTTAGGGTATCCCTCTCTAAGCTTTAATATAAGGCTTTAGGGTATATCTTTTAAACTATTTATATAATCTTCCTCCTTAATTATATAAAGGGTATTAGGAAGGATTATTAGAAGATATATAACCTAATCTTCTAGTAGGTCTTCTTTTATTTTTATAATTATCTCTTAGTAGGTTTCTTCTTTAATCTCTATTATTATACTTCTTTTTCCTTATAAGAATTTAGGTTTAGTTTCTAAATAATAAACCTACCTTTTATAGGCTAGGTAAAGGATAATAAAAGGTAACTAAATAAATATATAGTTATCTATAAAATACCTTAACTTAGGGTAAAGAAGTACTATAGTTATATAAGTTCTTAATACTTTAATAAATAGTTTATCTATATATATTTCTACTATAAACTTAAAGCTCCTTCTTAGTTAAAGATATCTATATTCTATCTACTATTCTAGGTAGTAGCTATTATAGCTACTACTTCTCTAATATTAGACCTTAAATAGAATTATATTTTAAGCTTATAAAATCTTTAAAAGGTAAATCTCTCTTATATTTTAGCTTTTCTTTATACTAATATACTATAGATATACTTTTATAATAAGCTATCTTAGTAATATTATAGTATACTAGTAATAGATTCTCTAAGATATAATCTAACTAATATTATAAATAATATCTAGTTATTTATAGTAGATCTTAGGCTATATTACTATTTTTATAGTAATTTATCTTGCTTAATATAATATAAAGAAAATAGTGTTTAAAGCCCTAGTTACTAGTACCCTAGACTACTAGCACTTAGTTAAGAATTCTTAAATAATATTAGTAGCTATTTATATTATAACAGTATAACTAAATATCTACTAGAAGGATCCCTATTAGCTATATTAGTCCCTTTAACTATACTAGAATCTGTACTTTAAACCTTAGATCTAGTTTTATTAGTAACTCTTCAACCCTTAATAATTAATGAATTAGTTAAAAGTAAGACTCTAATTCTAGTCTTATTAGTAATAATACTATCTTCTACTATAGCTAATTCTGTTGTAATAAAACCTACACATTTGTGTTCATCAGTAAAATACCACTAGTTTTATTAAGTAGTAAATCTTTTTTAAGGTAGCACTAGTTGTTTCCGCACAGCTTTATAGATAGTAATATCATTATGTTCCTCAATCGTCTAGCTAGCCAGCTATCTGTTGGTTGGGTTCCTTTCACATTTAACTGCAACAAGCTTTGGTATGTGGATCTTCTCCATGTACGTGAACACAAATACCCTATCTATGGACAAAGCGAACCTATAAGGAAGGAGACATCGTTGCTCCTCTCTCTCAGCTCATCCCTTGGAAATCTGAAGAATAATCATACAACTGCGCGCAGCTCTACATATCCTTACCGTTGCTATAGAAACGTTCACAGATCGTTTTCGCGTCTTGCTTGGAGAACGTGAAGACCATCTCCACTCTACGGTTGTCAGGCTCGCAAACTTGTAGTGGCTGGAGACCGAGTGGAGCATCCGGCCATGCCTTGTTGGTGTAGAACAGCCGCATCGAATCTTCCCTTGGAATCGAGGGGGGAGGAACAGGGTACAGAGGCGAGGAGGAGGGTTCTTCGGGGGGGGGGGGGGGGGGGGGCGGCATATTCCGCATCCTTCTCAGCCAACAGCACCTGCCATGGTTTAAGAAAGGATGGTTCTCCTGGTGGTGCTAGGAATGGTACTAACCGCCCACTGCATGCATCAAGCCTAGGCCTGGGTTTAGGGTCTCAAGTCGTGCCGTCCGGAGACTTCCTCACGCGTACTCCACCTCACATAAAAGGTGCATATGAGAGCAGGGATGGCTGGCGAGTAGTCTTCTCAGTGTTCCGGCGACCAAGCGGGCGTATGCGAGGTCTAACAGGCAGTAACGGGAGGAGATAACGGTCGTTGGGAACATCAGCTGAGGAAACGGCTCTCTTCGTCCAATGGATCTGATCAGCCGCATTGTAATTCTGGTAGAGTGGCTTCAAGCCAACTTCTGGGCCAAGGGGCCAATCGACCAGCATCGCCCGTCGACTTTCCCGGTCCGGCGAGGGCTCTCGTCCCTCGTTTATTCGCAGGATCCAGCCTCCGGAGACCAAATTGGATGCGCAAACCTTGTCAATAGAGAGACCGAATACCTTGCTGTCGTCCTGTCAAGGCATATACGCACTCTGCAGAAGGCAAATAGAATGACTGCTTTGTATCACAGTGCCTGCAGACTTGAGCTCCTCCCTACACCTGGAGTGGCATGCCCTTCCGCACCCTCCTTGCTACCCTACTGGATACCGTCGATCATAAAACTCCCTGCTAGGCGAGCCGAAGAGAACGTATTGACCGGAGTCATCGGGCATAACGTATTAAAAGGGTCTGGGGGACATCTTTAATTCGAATTCAGGACAGACTCCGAGCCTACTCAACATCATGGATCTCCAACCAGCTTCAGATTGGTACCCCCCTCATGAGATCAAGGCCTCACTGGACGCTGTTCATGCAGCCTGTCCGCGTGGAACGTTTCCATTCCGAATCATCTTCGCGTGGTTCACGGGCTCGATGACATATGTTCGAGCGATTGTGCCCATTGGCGATACAACCTTGTCAGGTATCGATTATGAGAAAACGAAAACTACTGAAGGGGAACTCTATAATATCGTAGAGCTCCTCGTCAAGATCAATATAAATTTGGAGCTTGTTCGAAAGCAACGGCAGGTTCTGCTTGGTCAGTCTTATCTATAAACTTTTAGATGCCTCTAACAAAATAAGATGCCATTCCCAAACTCGAACCCGTTGATCGCATTTACATCAATCGAATAGACAATTATCATGCCCAATACCTCTTCCGAAATTGGCCAGAGCCAATGCAGAGCAAGACCCGCTCTGAATTCATACAGAGCTATCTTTGTCCATGGTTCAGGCACCGCACGGAGGAAGAGTTCAAGGAAGAGCTCTGGGATGCGGTCAAGACGGCTATGGAGTTGCAGCGAAAGGATTCCGATGTCCATGCGAAAGGTTGGCGTAATCTTGGGATTTTGTTTGGTTTGTAACGTTAGTACTAAATTATATGCCGTTTCTTGCGTAGGTCACTATTCCAGATTTACGGTGATAATGTAAAGCATTACTCTGCCTATTATGCAATATAGCTACAGTACCGCCGGCTTCAGGGCCCTCTGACACTTAAAGCACTTGCTCCAATTCAGAAGCTATGAGACGTCTCTGCTGATCGCATATTTAACTCATCGTCGGTACGACCCTTACCTGTCACTTCGCCTCAACATCATGTCGTCTGTGGACAGTCCGTTGTCTAGGTTTCCATCTAGAGATTGTGTTGGATCGAGTAGGCATGGTGTCTTGATCGGATCCTATCAAATGCGGCTTCTTTGTACGATCGAGAATGCGCGCACTTCGACGCAAAGTACTTTCTAGGCAAGAAAGCTCTAGGTGTGCTCGTTGGGATATTCGTTCACTCCTACGTAAGGCGACCTTAGGTAGAACAAATTCTTCAGCTTGCCCTACAACGCAAGTGGTGCTCCTCTTTTCATTGAATGGACGTCTGCTCCTTTGCCTAGGCTTCAATACTTTTGACGGCTGGAGCTGACTGAGCGGTGGGCGTTCTTGAGCAGATTTTCCATTGCGTTGCTTTCTTATTCCGTATTGCGCGGCGATTTTGGGGAACTCGCGCTCGATCCACGCCAGGAGAGCCTTTATTGGCCTTACACGTTCCTTTGGATACAGCAAGTCGTCCCTTTTCTCTTCAGTTTCGGTCCGCCCCTTTGTCCATCCCCGTCGCCACCACTCATCTTCCTGGTCTTGCTTGACTTGGAGTCTCTCGCGCATGTAGGCATAGTACTTCTCCCATCCTTTCAGGACATCACGGCCGCTATCTGTTGCATGCGCATACTCCGTAGCTATTTTCGCAGCCTGTCCAGTGATCCACTCCAGCAGCGCATCCAGTTGTTCCAGACGGGTGTTGACGTCATGTTGCTGTTCTTGCGTCCTTTCAGCTCCGTTTAGTTGCTCAAACGTATCCGGCTTCTGGGCTTTTAGACACCGTTTTGCAAAACCCTCTGCCTGTATTTGTTAGTTTTCCCCACGGCACTGGGAGGCTTCAGCACCTACCGGCCCATTTCGTTCAGTTTGTCTTGTTCGGTCCTTTGCCAATTTCAGCTCTTGATTCGCCTGCTCAAGCTCCTTATCCAGAGGGTCGCGTTTCTGAAGCTCGTAGAGGTAGTATTCCCCCCATTCGTCCAGCTTCGTTTGCCGGTCGAGCTGCAGCTCCACGGCCCAGCTGATTCTCTTCTTTTGTCGGTACCTATGGACGGCCTGTTTGTATTTCATGAAAGTCACTAAACTTTCCCGCATTTTGAACTGATGCCAGCGAAAGTCCAGCCATCGAGCAGTTTCATCTCTGAGCCGTCCAACCTCCCTGCCCCAATGGTCGCGAACATGGTATCCTTTATCGATATAGGATTTGGAAGGGGGGCACGGCCCAGGGTTGGGATCTATCTCGCGAGAAGGTCTGCTGCCCATCTCCTTTAATTCGTTGTACTTCTTGTTGGCAAGCTGCCACATACACTCGGTATGCTCTTCCTCTGTTACTTCGCCTCCAGCCGTGATGGAAGTGCTGGCTGGGGTAGGAGAACGCGGGGAGATTTGCCTTTAGATGCGTCAGCGTTGTATCAACATTAAGCATGTCTTACTTACCGTAGCTTTGCACCAAGCTCGTATGCATCTACAGCGCGGGACTCAGGGGTTTCGTCTCTCTCCTGCAAAAGGGATCTTCGTACAGCTTAGCAGTACCTTTGGTAGTAGTAGTAGTAAGGACTTACTGGAGCCGTTCTAACCGCTCATGTGTTAGTTCACCTATATCTGTAATATTAAGAAATCTTAAATGTTTTTGAGTTAGCTTAAGAGCTCTTAGTTTGAGTTTGGAAGGCCTGAGACTATTCTACACTTACATAGCCGTTCCGTTCCCTGCGCTTCGATCCCATTCCTGAATGTGCTGGGCAGTTAATGTATCCAGCTCTGCAGCTAGGATTTGGGGCATTTCGGGGGCGATGGGGTTGAGTTGAAAGTCGCAGAGGAAGGATGTGAAGTGGATGAAGGTCGAAGCGCTTACAGCTTCGCGTTTTCCGATCGCTGCATGATCACGTGGCTCGGAGCTTGATTCCTCCGAGCTTACCCCGCATCTACTTAGATGTCGGCTGCACCATAACCCCAGCGACGTTCGAACTCGGGTGGCTGGGCCTGCCTACCCGCATATATAAAAATCCGCCCCAGTTCAAATGTAATTCTGCGCGTCCTTCGTCCTTGCTAAAAATCTGCATATAGCCAGTTACACCAGCCATATTCCTGAAATGGATCCGAATGCTATTTTTACCTTGAAGGCAATCAGCGACTACGCCCGCGTTGTGGTTCGGCTCCCGTGTAACAAGAAATATTACGTACCCCCACCTTATCCGATCGCACTTGCTACCAGCCGAGAGTCGTCAGTAGCAACTAATATAGGAGATGGGGACAGCGAAGGCGGTGACGATGAGCCCAGGGACAGGGAAGACTACAGCGACCAACTCTGCTTCACATTCGACCAAAAGCCAAAGAATATTCAGGACGGATGGGTATTTGGCAACAACGCTAAGACGTGCGATGTCTTTATAGGGTGTTCGAACGATGGCGTAAGCAGTTCACATTTCAGGATCACGTTCAACGATCAAAAGCAGCTTGTGTTGACAGACTCTTCTACACATGGGACAGCGGTAAGCTACGGGGACCGGGCGAGGGACGAAAAACGGAGAAATCGGGGCGAGCGAAAGGGGAAGAGACTCCGGGACAAATCGAACGACTTCACGTGGATCCTCTTTGCTGATCTTAGTGATAAAAGGGTTGTGATTGGGGAAAGTCTCGTTGGACTCCCCTAAGCTCCCGTGATTGAGTTCTTAGTGCAGGTCGCGGACCCCAGCAAGAAGCAATACAGGGAATTAAGGGAAGCATTTCTGGACGAGATGCGAACGGCGATCCTATTCGGCCTGAATATTGATAGCCACCCGACCACCGCAGGCTATACGGAATCACACTCTCCCAACCACCACCCAAAGCAACGTCCAATCTGGATTGACTGTGATGAGATCGGAAGTGGCGAGTCTGGGGCTGTCTACCAGACTATTGATGTGAGCACTGGCCTAGTGTATGCGGCCAAGAAGCTCCTGCGGAACAAAGATCGCCGGACAGGCTGGGATAGAGAAGTTGCGCTGTTGCGTCAACTTTCGCATGTAAGGTTTCAGTTAGCTTTACTGAAGATGGCGTACTGATTTGTTTCAAGCCTCACATTGTTAAGTTCATAGACCACGTCGATGATCAGAAATTCCCTCGCCTTATAACGGAATATCTACCCCTTGGGAACTTAGCGGAACAGAATAACATTTCACCACTCACTAAATGGGAGACTTTAATCCTCCTTGGCCAGGGGCTCGATGCTCTTAATTATCTACACTTGCGCAAAATTGTACACCGTGATATTAAGCCCGCAAACATTCTGGTCCAGTGCCGAGAGCCCGCCAATTTCCACATCAAAGTAGCCGATTTTGGAATAGCTAGGGATGGCTCGTTCTGGGATACTTTTTGCGGGACACGTCTCTACGTTGCCCCGGAAATCCGGCAGAGCCCTTACACCAACAAAGTTGACATATGGTCGCTGGGTGTTCTCCTGGTCCAGTATGGATATGGCCTTCCAGAGTACCCAAGAAAAAACGGCCAATTGGAGACAAACAGATGGTATCCAGAGCTTATCAAAGCTATTCGCGATCGGGACTCAGATGAGTTGCTAGACTTTCTCTCGTCCAGCATGGTGGTAATTCATCCCGGCGACCGGTTGTCGGCAAGTGAGTGTCTAGAAAGATCAACCAAACTCCGCGAGGCAATCACGGGAACGCCCACAGAATCGATGTCATCATCTGCCGTCATGGGAGCATTCCGGGGTACCGAATATGAAGGTCAGCAGATGGGTGCTGAAGTGGCGACTTTGCTTCCCACATTACAGTCTGCCTACCAACCTGGACAGATAACATGGGGCTGTGGATCTAAGAGTCATTCTGGGCAAACGGAAACTGAGAAGAGTCTGGAGCATGTCGAGCCCAGCGTAGAAAATGTTTCACAGGCAGGCGAGTGGGGAGTCCAACCGATACCTACTACGAAGTCTGGCTGGCGAACTGAAGAGTATCCAAAGACAGTTATCCAGTTACGGGAACCTCCGCCGTACGAGGATCACCAAGGTCAGCAGCGCATTGACCAGGGCATAAATTCCAATCGTCAACGCACGGAACAAATATCTTGGAGACAATACAAGAACCAAGTCTTGTTTAAACGCCCCGGCTTGGTTTTGATGAGCGTAGAAAAGGAATTCGTGACTATGCGCGAGTCGGACTGGTGGCTTAATGCAAACCAGCTCACCCGCGCGGCTGGCAAGAACAAGGACCAAAAGGCCGCCATCTTGAAAACACTTAAAGCCCACGGGAAGACTGATTTACTCAAGCACGAGACCTGGACTACCTACTCAGATGGTCGACGTCTCTGTGATTTCCTGGGGCTAGCGCATAAGTTACAGCCACTTTTCGACTATGCAGAAGAGCAGGGTGCCAGTCTTGATGATAAGCTAAACTTTTTCTTCCCCGAGAATAGAGTCCCCAAGGATAGAGTCCCCAAAGTCCCCAAGGATAGAGTCCCTAAAGTCCCCAAGGATGTCGCCAAGGAGAGAGAAAAATTCCTGGAAGTCAAAGTTGGCGAGGCCACTGTACTGGTGCGCTTGGAAGACTTCTGGATTAATGCAACCTGCTTGCTCGACGCGAGTTATTTCAACCGAGCGGTCGGAATACGCCAAGTCCGAAAGGGAAGGTCTGATTACGTCGGTACGCGCTACGGAAAAGGTACATATGTGGATCCGGTGACTGGACTCGAGCTATGCAAAACGTACATGCTCTACCAGTTTGAAAACGAGCTTAAACGGATCTTGAAAGAGCATGGATGGGAAGACCCCAGGCAACCAACCAATCCTGCACCAAGATCAACCATCCAGGAACCACAAATAGGCACTTCAGGCAGTAGAAGTTTGCATCAAAATGAAGAGGCCACAAATCTTAGCCAGGTGTCTTACTTCACAGAAGTAGGACAGAGCTCATTTCTTCCAATGATGAGGGTCGAAGATAGCCTTTGACGATATTGCTATCCCGAGTCATAGGACCGACCCTGGCTGCACCGCCAACCAACATCGGCATCGCATTCGATGCAATCGGGTATCTCGCTCCCGAACTCGAGCTGATACGCGACTCCGTCAACATCTTGTCCAAGGGCATCATCTTGTCCGACCTGATTACAACCCCCACACGTTGAAGTTTTCCAAGGACTTGCCCGAAGTTCGCATCGACATTTCGAGGTACGCGGATAGCGTCTTCGACCCTATCCGAGTCGCGAGATTCGTCGCCCACGTAGGCCACGGCTACTAAAATCGACCCCGAAACGCGCCTCAACTCATACGGCATCACCACCAACGGCAAGAACACCCGACGCGACCGTTGAAGGTAGCTACACTTAGGCTCAAAGGCTTATTCATTGCGCAAAACAAAGCGTCTGCATGCAGCTGAGTATTAGGCACCCTGCATAAGGCTGGCAGAAGTGAAACATAGTAGATAGCTGCAGCTGCGCTGTTCGGGTGGTTGATTCCAAAAAATTATTCTGCACTGATGTTGTTGTTTTTTCGTCGCAGCAAGGGAGTGAATTACCCCGACGCCTGCGGCTCTCGCTGACTGATTGACTTCCACTGACAGGTAAGGAAGGGGAAATGGTGCTCCGTCTAGCATCAGCGCTGATTTGGCGTTGGCCAGCTCAATTCCATTCACAACGCTGATCAAAGTCCAAAAAATGAGTACTAGAGGGGGTTACAATTTGCATTAACTTTTACTTCGCGAAAGGATTGGCCAAGCAGCAGTATGCGGAACGTAGGCGTCGGGTAGCAGGGAAATGGGGGACGGAATGACTAGGCATTCTTGAAGTTTATGCACGCACGAATGTCTAAATATGGGACAATCTTTACTGCCGCCCAATTCTCTGTCCTTCGTCCTGAGCTTACAGGCAGCAAAGAAGATAGTCCCACTCCACCGAAGCCATGGAACCGATATGTACGGTCCCGAACAAAGGACGGCGCAACACGTCCTTGGCATCAATTCGAGGCCCAGGTGGCAGAGGAGACGGAACGTTTGCGCCAAACTGGAATCCTGGATAAAGCTGCGGATTCGACCGCTCGGCATGCTGTAAAAGAAGACTGGAAATTGCTGGACATATACGAAGATGAGTGGGATTATGACACTTCACCTGTGGAGGCATGAGCGTATCAACAGTATCAGCTCAACTGGTGTCGGGCACATTTTGCTTGCTCTGATGTAGGAAATAACAATTTATGTAAATTAGGTTATGAGACATATCTACCTCCATCCCATAGTTTCAGCAAACATTCTGCTGCGAGTGTAGTTTCTAGCTGATCTCGACAACCATCTATCTCCCTGCTTTCTTTGTGGACGTCCACACGAAGATCTTGTTCATGAATCCTTGCTGCAATTTTCCTGGGCCTAGTTGGATGCACTCGGCGCACGTGTAGATCAAGATCTAGTCTCGTTAGTATTAATAAAGTGAAATTTGGAAGATACTAACCGTCCGTCCGCCTGAAACCAGGCTCAACGCCACGTGGACAGGTCTTGACCGGACATAACAATATCTCCCTAGGCCCAGTTGGATGGCATTGGCGCACGTGTGAGTTGAGATCTAGTCCCGTTAGTATTGAGAAAATGGAATGGAGAAGATACTGACTGCTCTTCTGCCTGAAACCAGGCTCATCGCTATGTTTACAGTATATCCTGCGCACTCCATGCACCCCTTCTTTATGTTGAGCAAGGGTATGGGGGTTAGTAAACGCTTTTCCACTGCCTTCCTTGCTACATTCATATGGACGCTCGTGTTTGTCCATATGTTGGCTAGAGAGATTAGGGTGAGCTTAGACAAGGACGGACTGTGTACCTACTTCCATCTAAAGTTGTCTTGAAACTTTAAGCCACTACACTCATCGTACATTTTGAGTCCTTCCTCATCTTCTGGTGGGACTCGTGACCGCTTATACCATTGACGTTTCGGCTTTGACTCTATGGAGTCTGCAGGTGAGACGGATGCATTTGTCTGCAGTGGACTTGATACCCCTCTCTGAAGACTAGGCAACAGTGGTCGAAAGCGATGGCTTGCCTGGCGAGGAGGCGCCATGTATGGAAGAATCATGGCTATGGCTATGTCTTGATGGCGGCGCAGCAGCCCTGTGGCTGCGTCGCGGCAAGAGCCGGACGCTGACGCGTCCATTGTGCCCGGAGCATCTTTGGCCTCGTTGAGATGCTCAGAGTGTTCGCTCGCCTCGTAGGACTGATCAGAGTGTTCGGTTGCCTCGTACTCCGAGTATATGCTTGGATTGTAGGAGTATTTGTTTTGCTTTAGGTGGGAGATCTGGGATTGTTCAGGGTAGCCGCTTTCCCGGTAGAAGTGTTCCGTGCAATCCTCATGAGATTGGTATTCTTCCACGTCGTTGGAATTAGCGGTAGACCCACTTTGGCTGTTGATTGGAGGGGAGCGACATGAGTTTGACATGCAGAAGCATTCTGAGAAGTTTCTAAGAGATGTAAGTTAAAGATAGAAAAGCACCAGAGGAAACCTACATGTGTCCGTAGTCACACGTCAATTCCTCACTTGGATCTATGTCCCGTGATGCTACAAGAATAATGTGTTCCACACTCTTCACATTCCATTTGACCATCTCACAGTTTGGCTCACACGAGTGATTAGTATATCTGGCAATGCTTCCATCCATAGACCCGTCTATAGCTTTATTGTTGGAGAGTCTTAATAGATACTAGGTATGGGATGTCAGTCGCTGTGTGCGAATAGTGAAGAGCGAGAGTCTACCTGTCCTTTTCCAGCGTTCAACTGCTCAGTAATAGTGCGTCCTTCAACAATCCTGCCCGTATACTCTATTATAAACTGACCAGTGCGGAATGGCATCGTGGCTTGTAGTCCAGTTCCACACCTTTCTGTTGCCATCAGTTCAACTCTAGAACCTATATTCTGAGCCATCATGCGCGCGAAAGGGCGGTTGTGACATTCATCAGGCTGGTTACAATTGTCGCTGTCGCACTCGCAGGCCATACTACGGTTCAGGCATCTATTATCGCACTGATGTGTACAGCCACAGTGAAACCGGTCCCAATAGTCTTTAGTGACGATGTCACGTTTTCGCCGTTTTGCCTCTCTCATGGATATCGATATGTCAAGTTGTGGAAGCGCTATAGAACGAGTCTGCAAGTGTACCCGCAGTCGCTCACCCGGAATCTTGAGCTTTACGATGAGCTGCCACTTGCTGAGCAATTTTCGTTGTCTTGGCGATTCTCCAGAACGTGAGATATGACCTGCGTTGGGAGGTGGTAGAATAGCTGGGGTCTCAGATTGTTGTAGGCCGAGCAATTCTCCAGACTGTGAAATATGATCTTCGTTGGGAGGTGGTAGGGGCACAAGAGCTGCAGACTCGGATTGTTGTAGTAGCAATTCTCCAGAGATATGAACTGCATGGGGAGGTGGTAGAGGTGGTAGAGCGGCGGGGGACCCGGACTGTTGTAGTCCTTGCGATAACCCGGACCATGAGATATGACCTGACTCGGGAGGCGATGGTGGCTCGTTCGAGGTTTGCCCAGACAATGGCCAGATCTTGCATACGTTCCAGAGGCTGTGAACTTGTCAGTAGGCTCTGTTTAACCGCTAAAATGAATCAATAACATACGCTTGCAATGTATCCAGAGCTGAAGCCATAATGCAGAGAAAATGGGAGGGTTGAGACCGTGTAAAAAAGTGGGCGATACGATGGGAAGTGATATTGAGATTTGGGGAGACCAAGATCATCTTCTGAAAGCGCGTGTGTGATAATAAAGGGCTGACATCGAGGTTCATGACTAAAGTGCTGTGAAGGTCGTCAGAGCTAACGATTTATCGCTACAACTGATAGGGCTACAGTCACTGTTATGATGTTTCAACTAGCGCACTAACCCGAAAATGACCCTGCAGCTGACAGGTAAACAATGTCCCTCACGATGTTACTCACGACGTCCCTCACAACATACGCGGGGGAGTGGTTCCCGGGATTACATGGTATCCAATACTTTTGTTGTGGAGACGGACCTGATATGAGGGCGAGTGTTCGCTGATTCATGACAACGCTCAGAAGCTCGAGAAGGGGTACAGACGTGGTTATCGTCCGACTGAATCATTGATGCGGACGTCGAAAGAGGGGCTCGTGGCCCCTTTCTGACGCGTACTCGCGTCCAAGATATTGTACATACACAGAGAACCAAGTCCTCACCAGAAATGTTGGAAGAGGAGGATGGCCGAATGGTAGTAGAAAAGCAAGAGGAAATTCTGATGGTAGTCTATGCATTCATTATCTTCCACACCCCATCCTATCATCACTTCTCGTGGCACACGACAACTCAGTACTCTTTGAAACTCCGAATGTACCCGGCTCAAGAGCTGGGAAGGACCTGATACAGCTTTCACCTTCAGTCCACCGTGCTTGGAGATCTCGGCAAAATATCTGGCAATGCAAGGTGGAGGTGGCCCCACTTACGCTTATCTATCTAAAGGCCACAATCACTGGCTTAATCTATGGTGTTGTGAGGCCTGCAAAATCCCTATGCGGGTCCTCGTCCCCTCTGGTGTGGTATTCCCGGGCTCACTGTACTCATCCCTATCCTTATCGTCCTCAGGCTCCGCATTGTATGTGCCATTGTCGCGCCATGTGTACGCGTCGGGGTCATGACCGGCGCGCTGCTCCATCTCGTTCCTGTCGTACCACTCTCGCTTATCCTGATCTCTCAGCACTTCGTAGGCGTTGTTGATGATCTTGAATCGCTCAGTTCGGGCGTTGCATTCGTCTGGGTGCAAGTGCTGCGTCCTGTCAGGGTGGCAGTCCCGCGATAGCTTGTAGAAGGCCTTCCTGATATCTGAAAGGGTTGCCGTAGGCTCAACAACCAATTCATCGTAATACGAGCGATCCGTCATAGCGGGGCGCGTTGGGAGGGTGTGAATTGTATGTATAGCGAGTGCATAAAATTTGAGAAGTGTGTGCAGGTTGTTGGTGTGATGGACGCGTTTTGTCGCTGTTTGGTCGCCAAGCAACTTTGACCAGATGGACTGATAGACGAGCTCTGGGGCGACATGGAACTGTAAAAGGAAGCAGGGAGTAGGAGACAGGGAAAACGGTGCTACGGAAGCCTTAATTCAGACACATATCTGGGATTTCAACTTTAAAGAGTTGATGAGGGTTTTCACATGGAGTGCGCTATATCTGTTAGCTAACAGCTTCTTAGTAAGGGGTTGCACATACTGTTAGACCCATAGTCGTATTGTTAACAAGACGTTAGGTTAGATAACTCACGTTTTTTTCGGGACGAAGATGTTGGACGGGAGACTGAAGTATTTAAGCAGAGCCGCTACTGGAAGGGAATGGTAACAGAGAGACAAGAGCACTAGCGCAGGAGGGGAGGCTGGCAAACAATGTTCACCACCCGCCATTCTGCCAGGCAGCACCATTGGGATCAAGATTGAACCTTAAAATTGAATGCGTGGACCTCATCAGGGCAGGTAACAATGCTGCTTGATTGGCCCCTCAGCCCAGAAGCATGGCTTGAAGCCACCGAGCTTACAGGGTAAGGAGAGATAAAAGTCTCGTTCGATGAGATCCAATAAATCAGATATTGCTAATAGAAATGCAGTGCAGCCTTCTGCAATCAGTAATAATGCAGGCGCCGAGTGATCTGGTGGGCAAGCAAGGATATGGGGGACTGAGGGATGGCTGGCAAGAGTATTAGCCAAGCAGGAGTATGCAGGATGAGGGAAGTGCAGCCGCTGGTGGCAGAGGCCCACTGCTGCAAGCCCACTATTGGAACCAGCACAGCAAACAGGGACACGCTGAGCCTGGCCCAAATCTCGGGCCAGCCTGAATCCGCGTGAAAGGAACGCTGCAGTGAGACGTTGTGCCTTCCCATCATTAGGGAGCAGGCAGAGACCGGACGAAAAGTTGGTCATTGCTTCCTGAATATCAGACTTGCCACTGTCTTTTCCGTGAAGCGGAGCTCATGAATTTCTTTCAATTTGTACGAATCACAACTCTTACAATGGCTTCATGTCAGCACCATGTTTACCAATGTTCTTTGGCTGACGCAAGATGTACTCCATGCGATCAGATTATATCTAGGAAACCTGGCTTACGCTAGTATAAATGCAGAACATGTGGATATGTTTGGTGTACACAGTGCTGGAAAAAGGAGGAACTAGAGGTATGTGTCCGTACAGTGTTTCTTCTAGAATTAAGCCTACTGACGTCTTCAGTTACAAATAAGAACAGGTTACAATATCTGCTACCGGAAACCGTGGAGATTTGATGCGTAGACTGGAGGTTCTTGTAGGAACGTTTAGGGGTGGAAAGCACCTATCGCGCGATTAACTCTTCGACTCCGATGCTACGAGAAGCCGGAATTATTCTCCTCTAAACTGATCAAGATATACGCAGGGCTACCAAGCCTAAAGCTGCCTCCCAGCGACTCTCGTGGGCTAATGCAGTTAATAAAGTGTCTCGTATTCTTCCTTGCTATAGTACCGGTCAAGAATTAATCTTGCATCTTTTCGAGTAAATATAAAATACACACCTGCCACTAGGCGTTCGAATGAGACAGGTTAAAGGCCGGCTGGTTGGGGAAGGTATCCCTAACATTGAACCTGACGGGTTTTGGTGGCGGATGCCGCATGCCCTTGGAAGAGTGAGGCAGGGTACAGAGGACACCTACCCGCCCAAGCTGAAATCTTGCTTATGAAAATAGCCAATAAATCAGACACGAAAGAGCAGGAGGTTCTATAATGAGAATGTTGCAGCTAATGCATTAATGCGGGCGACGCCTCAATTCTTCTCCCAATCGCCCCTCATCGCCACCCCCAATGAGCTGAGAGAGAGGAACAATGATGTCTCCTTCCTTATGGGTTCGCTTTGTCCATGGATAGGGTATTTGTGCTCTTTGGTATCAGCGACGATCTATTTGGCAATATGCACTCCTATCTTTCGATAATGTGTGCATTCCATGTTCAATTCGGACTCTCTTTGCCCCGTATTGTATCTTCGCCTCGTGTTGATGAGACAACTTTTCCTCGTATTGATGAGCCAATTGTTTCTCAATTTTGTCTTGTAGTTGATGAGTCAATCGTTCCTCCATCCTGTTTTGCGGTGCGACGTTGCTGTCTCGCGTTTTCCCTGTCTTTCTGAATCTGTTAGTAACGTTATGGAATAAATCCATTGCGTGGGGATAGCTAGTGAACGGGAATAAGGTAAATGAAAAATAAGGGTGGTATGCAGTTGCTCTCTTACACTTAAAGCAACCAGACGCTGAATGCGCCAACAAGAAGGAAATGCAACCTTCCAGGGATAAGTCGCGTCTGGGAACAACAGTGGCGTGAAACTAAGGAGCAATTCTGCTCAATCATAACACGGGTGATTGAGCTTGAGAAACAACGTCTCTGCCAACTACAGACGACCGCAGGCGAAATACATGGCTATAGCCTGGTTAACACAGGTGCGTTAAAGGAGCTTATTAACGCTGGATTTGTCTGCCAAGATAAGATACTTCATGGGCAACTCGACCTACTGAAACGCGTCCCGTGATACATAAGCTAATTTAGATTAACACGTCAACCGCTACTTCTGGAAGCGGCTACATTATGCTAGTTTAAAATTAGGAGCGCTAGATCATTGAAAGAATTTATATATAAACTAGCAATGGGGTTCATATTTAATTGGTTTATATTTAAGTATATAGGTTACACTGATAATAGATATAGGGCTGATGTATACATTAGAAGCATAGTTAACATAGTTAATAGCCTAGGTATTATGAGAGACGAATACATGGCTTCCTCTGGAGGATATTCAGTTATACTATTATAGTATAAGTAGCTGCCAACATTTGTTCAAAAGTATTCACTAAGCTGAGGTACCCCTAGATACTAGAAACTAGGAGATTAATAGCTGTTATAACTAATATACTTCTAAGAGTAAACCCTATTACTATAGAAATAGTAGCATAGACTAAGGTTAATAGTAAATAATTGGATTCCATTTATAATATTAGCTGGAGTATATTTAGTTAGATCTAATACAGGTGAATTATAATATTGCTAGTTTACTTCTATATAGAAGTAAATCTACAAAATATTATTAAGAATAGTAGTAGTTTATATATTAAATTTACCTTTAGAGAGTATACTATAGGTATAATACAGTTCTACTATAGACTTATAGTTATAATAGCTATAGTGCCTACTAGAAGTAGAAAGTAAATAAAAAGTATTTTAATTTATAGAAGAAGGGATAGTTAACTATTTATATAGACAGGAGTGCTTAACTATATTATACTATTAAGGTTAAGCTCCTCCCCTCCCCTTAGTGCACTAATGCTTTTCTGCTATTATCTCATTTTAGTTGGAGGCTTAGAAGAAAGGTTTAAGGTCCTACTACTAATTAATACTCTATCTAGTAATAGTCTTGTAGTACTTTAGAATACTTACTAGAACTTTTAGACCTCTAGTCTAATTGTATTAGAAGTGATATTTTCTATCTCTAGATCTAGTGCTAAATTATTCTAAGTATAGATATAGTTTTCATTATAGAAATAATAAATATTGATAAGAATAATAGTTATAGAGATATATAAATTCCATAATAGACTTTAAATAAAGCCCTTATTACAACGAAGGATAAGGCTAAGCCTTAAGCTTAGCCTAGGATTTCTAAAGTATTCTATCTTGCGTTTTTTACTGCGCTTCTCACAGCTTTTAGGTGTTATTAGGGTATTAGTTATTTCAACTCCTATAGTAGGGGAATTGCATAGTATAAGTAGACCGTTTACTAGTATACAAATTAAAAGTATCCTATTATTTTAAGTAATATTATTTCTAGTATTCTAGAATAATATATGCTTAATATATATATATAGCTTTATAGTATAGTCTTTAAGGTAATTATATAAAGTTGTATATATAAACTTAGTAGCAGTATCTAAATTAGGAAGGCTAGTGAATTCCAACTATGCTAGGGTTCTTGTCCTAAGAATCTCTAGATGTTTCTAATGCTTTTCTAGAATAAGAGTCTTTACTATAAGTCCTTTACTGTAATATATAGCCTTAAGGACAGTAATAGCCTCAAGAAGTTTCACTATTTATAGATATTGGTAGGGTGTTAGAAGGAGTAGCAGAGTATGCGCTTATTAGT
This sequence comes from Amniculicola lignicola CBS 123094, assembly GCA_010015725.1. Lineage (NCBI taxonomy): Eukaryota > Fungi > Ascomycota > Dothideomycetes > Pleosporales > Amniculicolaceae > Amniculicola > Amniculicola lignicola. Next base: position 36,845 of record ML977567.1, read on the forward strand.
GCTAAATAAGTATTATACACTAGCGCTAGAAATTCTGGAATAATGAAACATAGTAAGTGGTGCTTAGAAGACATAGAGTAGTAAAATATAACAAGGTATATACTACGCAGGAGACACAGAGTAGTAAAATACAATAATAAGTAAACTAGTTTATTCCTGTAATATTGGATCAGATAGGAAAGATAATAAGTGCTAAATAGGGATCTGATTTATAACCTTAAAGTCCTTATTAGCTAATCTATCTAATAACTTATTTATAATAAATAGCTTACTAATTACACGACTTCCTATAGAACTCCTAATTATAATACTAGAAGTTGCTGGACTATTTACCTAAGATCTTATCCAACTCTATCTTATTTAGATCTTTTATTATACTATAATAATTTTACTCTATAGATCTTTTAATAGCAAATACCAGAATCTACATAGCTTCCTAAAAACCCTTATTACTAACCTAAAGTTAGTATCTTATATACACTAGGTCCAGCTTATAGACCTATTTAGAGGAAGGCTACTTATCCCCCTACTAAGGGTTAAGAGGTAGCTGTATCTCAAGTATTTATATACCCTAGATCTCCCTAAAAATACTGAAAATTACTAGATATATAACCTTTGTTATAGCTGATATAAAGCCTATAGGGCTCTTCTCCTTTTTAAGCTCCTATATTTATAGAAGCTAGATATATAGATAGACTATCTAGTACAGCCTATTCTTATTAATACTATATTGTTTAGAGAGGTATCCTAGTTATATACCTTTTCTGCCTATTACTAGGTCTATAGCTATAGTTCTTGCTTAGAGTAGCTTAAAGAAGTAAAAATCTAATATATTCTATTCTTAGTGTATAGGTTGCTGCTGTTGTTAAAGTTGCTATCTCTTAGGTTACTTTAGGTCTAGAATATCTTTGAACTATAGGGAAATCTAGATATCTTTTACCTATCTTTAAGTAACATTACTATATTAGGGTTTATATCCACTTCTTTGTCTGTAGAATACCTAATATAGATTACCTATATTAGTATAGGTCTATAAGAGTTCTATTATAATTCTCCTATAGATATAAGAGTTATAGGAAGCTATCTATATATCTTTAAAGCCCTAGTAATATCCTAGAACCTCAAAGTAGTATATCTAGAAGATTAACCCTTCTAATCTATCTGTCTAATACAATCTCTCTCCTAGTACTCCTAGCTTCGAAAATTTGTTAGGGATGCCTCAACTCTCTTTAAGAAGATTCTATTCCAGCTACTTTTAGTGATCTTCCCTCTAAGTATCTAAGTTATTAAGCTTTAATAGATATACGCTGCGCTTCTTAAGCAACTTAGTAGTCCTTAGGGTATACTAGATAATCTTGGCTAGACAGACAAGAGCCTCTTTCCTAATCTTAGGAGCGTTGTCGTAGATTATAGATTTAACCTATAGCAGTTGGATAATAATAAAATCCTAGTCTATAGGAGCGATTTCTTAAGTAGTAGATACTTTAAAAAGAGTGGAATCAAGTTATATATAATAGATATGGGATTTTACTATCTATATACTTGTAGGGTTAGCTATAATAGGGAGTATATATATAAGGAATGCTTGTATAAGGACTACGCTAATAAGGACTATAAATGCAAAACCTATTGCATAGGGGAAATATACCAAACTCTTAGCTAATTAGATAGATATAAATATTATTATAAAAGCAACTTCCTTCCTCTTTTCACTTGCTGTACCCCTTTCAACTCTATCTACCCTAACCTATTATACTTGACCTCCCTTGTCTATTTCCCCTAGGCTCTAGTCTATCTGTCTTCTACCCCTTTTAATACCTATATTTCCCTATCTAAGCCCTTACAGTCCCTAAAGTTCCCCTTTCTAAGCTCCTCTAGGCTCCTTTACTAGTGGAGCTTCTCTATCCTTTACTACTATTTTATATAGTTATACTTATTGTAGTTTACTTTACAAGACTCTCCTACCTTTCCTATAAGGCTGTCTTCTATCTAACTCCTCTATATTAATGCTTAGTATATCTCTCTAACTACTTATACTAATACTATTCAATTTCAGCTACCTCTATTACTGACCTTCTAACGCCTAGACCAGCAACGTCCCAGTTTTCCCACCTTTTCTAGGATAGGCGACATTTTGAATTGGTTGCCACCAGAATTATAGTTTAAGGTATTTTCTTAAGTAAGTATTTCTTATTATAAATGGTATTTATTAGACTTACAAATGCAGCTGCAAGTCTTAGATCTATAGTCTATAGCTAGGGTTTACAGGTTTTTATTCCTTATATTCTTTATTTTGTACTGCTAGGTTATAGTCAATATTAGTAGCCTAGACAAGATATTATCCTTTAAAGCATGTCTGATAAATAGTGCAGGATTCTACATTAGTCTCTATACTACTAAACTCACCTTTATCAATTTAAAACTTTATCCTAAAGGAACTGTATTTTCTATACTAAGGTTCCTATAAAGATTACCTACCTAATATAATCTACTAATACTATACTATTATAATTTGGAAGCTGTAGATTCTATTGTAGATTAAGTAGTAAAGTTGGTAAAAATGAATAAATTGCTTATATTTAGGTCTGTATACTAACTATCAATTAAATCTAACTCCTACTAAGCTATCTTACAGATATATCTATAAGTACCCCCTGCCCTAAGTTATATATAATAGACTTATTACGTTTCAGCATAATATCAGGTGTTTTCAATCTATCCTTAGAGAAACTTATGCTTTCTAGGACTCACAAATAGTACCATTCTTATACTAGTTATTAGAAAGTATAGATATCAACTTTATAGATAGAGAGCAGCTGCAGGTTACCTATTTAGGATTGAAGAGTATTTAGGATACCCTTACTTATCTACAGATTGGTATTTACTCCTCTCCTATAAAAGACTACTTATAAATATTAGCTTCTACATTAATAGACTTACTAGGGATATATATTAAGAGCCTTACACTAGATAGTATTAACCTTAGTATACTTTTTAAGTTATTGACGAAGTTTATTAAGGTGGATAATCTAACTAGGCTAACTCTATAGAACTATATTAGTATAGTATAGTTTCTAGAGAGATTATATAAGTCCTACAATATACATCTTTCTCTTATATATCTTTCTATATTATTTAAAGATTCTAACTAAGGAAATCTTATATTATCTTTGAATAATATTAGTTAATGGAGTAGATTACAAAGCTTATATCTTTTATTCAAAGAAGCTCTACAGTATAATAGCCTAGAGCTTCTAGAATTACTAGGGTCTTAGTCTATATATAAGCGTTATATACCCCCTAATTGAAAACTATATACACTTAGTAGAATGTTTAGGGAGAGTAGTAACCTAAAGCAACTTAGGGTATAGGTTAAAGGTAAAATATTAGATCTAGTTGTATAGAACTATACAGTGTATATAGATTACTATTAGGTAAGTCTTATCTTCTTACATATAAACTATTACTAATAAATTTGAAGGGTCTGCTCTGTTATCTTAATAACTTAAGAGTGCTATATATCTAAGTATAAGGCAAGTAGAGAAAGAGTAAATATAAGCTTTAAGTTGAAATCCCAGCATTTGTAGATAGCTTCTTTGAATATATTATAGCAAAGGGGTACTACTAACAGCTTTACCTCCTTGTAATTAGGACCTAGGGAGATTACGATAATATAGATAATCCAAACTAATACAGCTTTAGTTGGGGCACTAAATAGAGTTAGTATAATAGTACTAAGCCTAAGGCTATATCTAGTCCAACTCAACTCCTAAGTGCAGGGTATTCTGAGTTGGATATTCTAAATTTCAATCTAGACAAGATATAGCTAGGAGGTGTGCTAGGTCGTAATAGTAAGCTATAATGCTAGAACAAACGTAGGAGCTAGTGTAAAACTAGCTAGAGGATTTCAAGGAACTAGATTATTATAGAGTGTTATTAAGGAAGAGTGTAACGCAAGTTAATAATTCTATTTTATAATATAGAAATAGCTGCTAAGGTTACTATCTTAATGACTTTACAAGGATTGGCAGTAATTTAAGGATACTTTAAGCTTCCTGTATCAACTAAACAAGCTAGGCCCCTATTATATAAGCTTGAATTATATAGGAGGTATATTTTAAGCTTCTTTATAATTATTGTTACCCTCTATTAAGCTTATTACTAGCACCTCCAAAGCCTAGGCAGTACTTGTCCACCTAATTAGGATAAGCCTTAAGTGGAATTCCTAGTCCTTCTTAGTATATTATTGAGAGTGATACCTGTAAGTGTCTCTAGCTAATCTATATAGTCTAACCTTGCGTCCTTATAGTCTTAATTAAGCTTTGTTTTATAGGTTTAACAGTGACGTTTAATACATTTAGATAGCTAGGGTTAAGATCTATATATACTTAATCAAGGCATATATTATAGATAAGCTTCTCTCCTAGGGGCTCTTATTTGGTACATTTACAATTAAAGTTAATAGTATTAATATATTGCTATATCTTATAATAGAGAATTAACTTATAGATCTTATAAGAGGCTTTAGAACCTTAAGGAATTAGTTTTTACTTACCAGCGTAGTACTACTTAATTGTATTAATAAGGGCAAAGAGATCCTTATATAAGCGTTGCTAGAAGGTCTATATAGTATTTAGGTAGCATGTTTTAGAGGTAGAATATACACAAAGTAATCTACATAGTATTAAGCAATATTAGTACTTAGGACTTACTGTGCACAGCCCTTATATATATAATTAAAATTCTATTAATATCCTAGTAGTAGTTTACTTAGTAATCCTAAGGTTCTAATTACCTACTAAATCGTACGCTGTAGTGTTATAGTAGATAGGGCTATAATAGTAACTGGGTATTAGAGGGTATAGTATAGTAAGGTAAGTTGTTTCTATCCCTACAAGTAGTATTAACACTAATTAAGAACTATAGGAGATATATTTCACTACTCTGTTACTGGTTAATTAAGGTGTTTAAGTATACTTCCTATCCTACTACCCTAAAGACCACCTTTAGAATATATTCAAAAATGTCCTTGCTAGTACTTAGGTGCCCCTATAAACTATTACCCTATACTTTATATCTTGTCTTATAGTTGGATCTACTTAACCTTTCTTATATCTAAGCCTTCTATAATACTATAATAACAGTGTTATACAAAACCTTTTATAGGAGTTATAATAATCTTGTACTATTCCTTCAAATAATTCTTTAATACCTAATGCTTGCTTTATATATCTAATATATTAATCTATATAACCTCTTTGTAACTACCTATATAATAGAATACTTTACACCACCTATAGAGTATTTATATCTTTAAGAGGCAGAAGGAGTTAAATTGCTGAATACTATATAAGCTAGATACCCTAAAGCCTATATAGGACTACTTCTTGTATATCTTCCAAATCTACGTTAGCTAGAAATCTAGGTAGATAACTAGTCTTAAAGCTTCTCCTACCTACTTCCTAATTTCTAGAAATTGCTATTAATAGCAAGCTCTAAATTAGGTTTATTTAACAACCTAAGATAGATTACTATCCTCTCCCTCCTAATATCAACTTACAACTTAGTTCCCCTATTTAGGTTACCTTCCCTTTTAGTACTCTATGCATAGGACATCTATAAACTTAATTAGCTAGAGCTATTTTATCCTCTACTAACTAATATATCTAAGCTAGGCTTTATCTATATAAGTCTTTTAGTAAGCTCCCTAATTAAGATAATCTCTACTTATAAGAAGTTGGAGAAATTCAAATTTATTATACTAGCTAATACTTAGGTTACTTCTTATCTCTATCTAGTTCTTAGGGCTCTAGTAACCTTTAGTAATACTCTACAGAGCATCTATCTTAAGGATAAAAATATACGTCCTCCTACTCCTATATCTATGTTATTCTTCCAGTTACTGCGAAAATTTGTTGGCGATACTACTATAATATACCTATATTTATCAGGTAGTCTATCTATTTAGCCTCTTTTATCCATCTTTCTACAAAGTATTAAGAAGATACAGCTTTAGAATATATATCCTTATCTTCTTAGTCAGCTTAGTAGCCTACAGACTATCCTAGATAATCTTATTATCTAAGATGTATCGTATTCCTTTCTAAACCTAAAGTTAGTTATTCTTGTTCATAGGATTGACCCCTATAATATACACAATAGACTATAATTAAAAGACTTAGAGTTTCAAAGAGACTTAGTAGAGCTCTATATAATAGATTGATGTTTCTATAACTAATACAACCTAGAATATAGCAATTATATTAGTTATAAGTATAATTGCAAAGAGTGTAATTATAACTCTAAGGCTTGTAGTATCTAGAACTACGCCTCTTATAGTAGAGATAATAGACAAGGATACAAGTATTAGATTTGTTTTCTAAGTAATAATATATAGAACTAGCATAATTAATAATACTATCTAGGCTTGATATTTTAATAGGGTTAGGGCTAGGGCAGAGCCTTAGCTAGATACTTAGCAATTTATTCTACTTGTGCCTTAATACTACGTACTGTAATAAATCTTTATAGACTTTATCTCTATTTATGCTGTACTATTAGTAGTTTACCACCACTAACTGGTTCAATGCCTTCTATTTCTATGTTATCTCAAGGCCTATGCGTCTGAAACATAATTCACTAATTACTTTATATTACCAACTATCTAATACTATAACCCTAGGATATAGAAGGCTAGTTAAGCTACTCCTAAAGCTTCCGCCCTGTAATACTATAGACCTAGGATTAGAAAGGGAAGACTTTTGTAAGGTAGTTAAGCTCCTCTAAAGCTTCTACCCTCTATAATTTTATCCTCTAGGAAAACTTACTACCTATATAAAGGATTATATATTTTAATACTTACTAATATCTATCTTTCACAATATCAACCTACTATAATGAAGTAGTTATAGTTTATAACAAAGGTAATATTAGAATCCTCCTCTAAGATTATAAACTTCTAGTGTTATAGCATAAAATATTGTCCTTATCCCCCTAGTTTCGCAATATTTTTAGTGTACTAGGCAAGCCCTTTAGCTATAAGGTTAAGCTTTATAATAACCTAGAAATAATATATTATATATATCTTCTAGCCTATAGTAACTTTATTCTATAGATAATAATCTTAATAGATAATCTTATAAAGCTAGCAGCAGCTATTTAGAAGTATAGGATCCCTTTTATATCTAAAGTAAATACACTCACAAACTTCTTATATATTATTTATTCTTTAAATTACTTTAATACCCCCCTAGAGAAGCTCCTAAAGCTGATTTATGTTGCACAAGACTTAGGGGGTTTAAAGTATTACTAGCTTCTCTAAGATATGTTTTTCTACTAGGGAGGGGATTTTAAAATACTTCTTCAACTAGATTTATATCACGTAGATACTCTATTAATAGGTAAGATATATATAAAGTCTATATAGCTAATAGCTTATAAAACCTAGTCTCTTTATACAGGATTATTTAAATAACCTAGTTAAATATTATATAAGCGCTTATTACTATACAACTTACTACTAAAGACTATAACTTAGATATATCTCTACTTAGTAAGATAGCCTAGTAGATTATTAATAACATGCCTTTAGTTTATGTTATGACTCTGTGACTTTGAAGGTTCTAAAGTACTAAGGAACCTAATAATAGTAAAGGAAGTTTTTAAGAAGCTCTTCTGCAAGCAAGCAACAAGATTTACTAAGGTATATCTACTATAGAGGCCCTTCTACTTAAGTAAGGGGTAATAGAAGATCTAAATACAGTAACTAAGGAGGCAGAGAGGGAATTATATAAGGAGATTAGGTTTACTTAGTTACAACTATATAAGGAAAGGCAAAGCCTTAAATATATTATAGATTACCCCCTAGCTGTAGACCACCTACTAGGAGAAGATAAGCCTTTCTTTGCTAATTTCAATAATAGTTGGACTAAGGAAGGATTCTATAATAGTAAGGAGGGGAATAGTTCACCTAAATAGGATAGAAGGAGTTATAGTATCTAAAGCAAATTCAAAAGTAATTGATTTCAAATATAAATATATCTAACTCTTTTCTCTACTCCCCCTTAGCTTCTACCTTCTCTATAATGTATACTCCTAGGTGCACTCCTATTAGTATAGTAGCCACTACTCTATAGCTGATATTAACCCCTATTATAGTTACTCTCTTTATTTTTAGAATAATAGCAAGAGCTATATAGTTTCCTACTACTTCTATAGCTATTTATATAGTATTCTCTATTAGTATCTATACTATTTCTATACTATAGAATCCCTAGTATAGATCTAGTTTTGGTCTTAAGGTAGTATAGACTAGAGTTGGGTATTTATGTGATTTCTTAAGGTATATAATATTTTAGTATCCTTAGAAGTAGCTGAACTATATAGAAAGAGTAGGGAATATTAAGGTACATTTATTAACTAAGCAAGCTTCTTATACTATTATTATTAAGATATATATAGTAGTCTATACTACTAGTATAAATAAACCCAACTTAATAAAGATAAAGATATAGTGCTATATAGATCTTATATTACTTTATATACCCTTTAAAGTACCTTACTACCTAATACTTAGGGTGGCTTAAACAATATATATATAAACTAGGAACTAGTTCTATAAAGTAAACTTAATTTAGAGCTATAGTATTATTAGGTCTAAGAAAACTTAAGTTATAAGCCCTAATATATAGCAAGGTATACTGGAATATCCAAAGATACCTAGGTCTACTTAAAACAGTATAAAATATACTTAGTCCTATTTAGGTATTCCTATAGCTTTAATAATCCTATATAGGTTAGGTAGTGGTATAGCAGTATCTTATATAAGGGCCTATGAGCCTATAAGGTTAGATATTATCTAGTCCTAATAAATATATAAATATCTAAGTAGTAAGATATTAAAAAGATAGCCTAAGAATATATCAGCAAGGTATATAACTAATATTGAATTAAAAAGTCTAAGGTGCCTTTTGCATTTGCACTATAACAATAATTAAGCTAATACCCACTTAGTATAATAGTAAGACACCTTACTCTAAATATATATCTAGTAATTCTATTTATATATATAAATATATTAGTAAGTAGGATATATCTATAGTCCACCTGCATAGGTATAGATATATTACCTTTCTCTTATTATTTACTAACATTTTTAGTTATATTCTACTTCTAGAATCCTATTAAGAAATACTTAAAGCTAGCCTCTAAACTCTTTACAGCCTATTACAGAGTAGAGTAGGGTAGCTAAGAGAACTATTAGTAGCAAGGGATAGTTACTACCTTATATATAATATACTCTATAGGCTCAGCCTTCTTCTAAACAATAAATACTCTAGTTAAGAAGATTACTATAATCTTAAGACTACTACTCCTCTAGCAAAGCCTATAGCTAATCTGTAATCCACCTTATAACCTCCCCTAGATATATAATCTATAGTAATAGGCTACCTATATTTTGTAGATATTTCATATAAGGACTTTTCCTTTAGGTCTTCTTTAGACATGAATATTTGGAGTGACTTCTTGTAAGGTAAAAGTATTTCTATTACGTTTAGGCTATATCCATTCAAGATAGGCTATTAAACTATAGTATTTTGCTTAGTTACACCCTTATGCAGTGATTCTAGACATGTGAACTAAGTATATATAAAATTCTAAATGCAATAAAGAGCATTGCAAATAGAAAAATGGATACTTGAAGAATCCTCTGCAAGAAGTCCATAAGAGATTTAGACTAGGGATTGAACCAAGACTCAGACTAGACAGCCGCCTTTTTGACCGTTCAATAGACTGAGTCACCCCAGGATATCTCCGGACAGCTATGTATTCTGAGCGTCTTAGAAAGGCTCCGCAAAGCCACAGATCTGTTAGCTACAGTAAATTATACCACAGTGATTACGTGGGGAGTGCGGAGCCGCTTGGCACTAGCTGAGGTACCGATCAGCGTGGCGACCCTTGCATGAATTTGGGCGCCACAGCAGACGCAAGGTTGATGACGACTTGCTAGGCTATTATAATGCTCAGGTTCGGATAAGAACGCTTTATACGTATCGCGAGTAGTAAGAGGTTAATAGAGGTGCTACAGCAAAGGAACATTGTTATGCGCGAAAAGAAAAAGTCAAAGTACCCCTCATTTGTCTCGGCACAGAGGGTGTCTCGCCATGTAGGGAGGGACGTTATTCTCAAGTTTTTGGAAGTATTTGCACGCGTTAAAACCATTGTCTCGCCCAACTTTAGCAAATAGGTGCAGGAACGGGAGAGCTGGAGTCTCGCACAGAGCAGCTCGGACGCGAGGGTAGGGGAGGGGAATTTCAGGTTCGTGTCGTGCCCGTCCGCATTGGCGTTTGCGACCACCTGCCTTCTCGGTCATGCTGTCTATCGTGTCGTTGACAACGTCCTCATCCACGACCTCGCTACAAGGCCTCGACAACCTCTACGTCTTGGTCTCCTGTACACGGATCTGACTACGGTCTTGTTGGGGACCTCGAGTTTCTCCTCAACGTCGTATGTCCACTTATTCTCCATCGTGTACCGGCCACAACTACATCGCAAGCCGATCCACATCCTCGCCTCAAGGCTAAGGTCAGACACCTCCTCCGGTTACGAGCACAACCGAGTACGTTGGCTCGGCCGCGAAGGAGCCCGAGTGAACACAGCAGCAGCTGGACAACATCGATCGCAGGTGCGAGTATAAGACAGTTGAGGACGGCCACAAGCGCGGCGTGATTACCGGGCCTACCCCCGGGAGGCCTTCTTTGTTGGCGATCGGCAACCCGAAGCCTGGCACGAAGCTGAAGCCAGCCCTCGGACGCATGGCCGAGAGGAACAGGGACTGGATCTAGTTGTGATCATGGAGCCCGTCCCGGCTATGATCAGGAAGAAAGGGCATAGGCGGACCGGTGAATAGGAGGTCGATGCGAAACCACTTTGCGAGCTTAGACCTTTCGCGTCGTACAACAACAAGACGCACAAGTTACAACCGAGACACGGCCGCGCCTAATCCATGCTGCAACGACAATCTTTTACGTGGCTGAGCAGTTCATAATGTACATGAAGACCCGAACGACTCACTCATGTGCATCCCTCGCAGATACTCGTATGGCACCGCGAGCTGCACTCTAGGTATGACCCTACGTAACGTTTTGGGCCATCCATATGAGCCAGTTCGTGAACGCGATCCTGTTGTTGATCGCCAATATGGCCTCCCCCTGCTTCTTGTACCAGGACAACGTCAAACCCCAACCTCACGTGGACGGTGGCTCCCTCCCGATGATGGGTGCAATCGGAAAGTACACGCCTTCGACGAAGAGACAATGGTCGCGGCCCTCATGATAGGAGGCAGAGCTAGTGTACATCAACGCGGCGACCGACACAGCACCAGATCAAAGGCGCTGAACGCGAGAGCCAGGAAGTTGATGAGCTTCGTCGGATCGTCTTCAGCCTCACTTACGGTGTACTTCAAAATTTTCTTGCTCTTCGGGTTCACGGTATTGATGTTCGGAATCGGCATCTGCGACAACTATTCTCTGGTCTTTTTCAAGTTCTGAACCCTCGTCAAGCCGTAGGAACCGCCGAAGCCATTGAACCCATACGTACAATTACGAAGCGTTTGCGCCAAACTGGAATTCTGGACGAAGCTGCAGATTTGACCGCTCAGCATGCTGTGAAAAAGACCGGAAATTGCAGGATATATACAAAGATGAGTGGAATCATGATGCTTCACCAGACTCGTGACTGTGGAGGCATGAGGGTCTCAACGGCCGCGGCTCAACGGGCCAGCTATCAGCGAAGTTGATACTAAACACGAATAACTTAGAGCCTTCCCGTCCACCCCCCCAGATTTTATTCACCAGATTCTAAAAGAAGTTGAGCGACTCTTAGAGGCAACTGATAACCAGTCGAATGAAAGCGCGAGAATCAGTAGTTGAGGGGTCGTAGTCACTTCGTCAAGAATTGCTCTTTGGGCGATCCGATTGGCGATATAGCGTCGCATTGGAGAAACCCCACTGATCTTGCGTTGGCTCCTCCGGCATTAGCCTTGTCACGTCTATATGTCTGCTGACACTAGATGGAAAGATTACAGTTTGTATTAGCTATGTGTATGATTGTGTCTTATACTCCTATAGATAGGCATCAATATAGTCTAACAGGTATTCTGTCCACTGAATTGTATGCGTTTAAGAAGTTGTAACTAGACTAGATTATCTCCCCTTCATTCTCTTCTTAGGGAGAGTCTATAATAAGTTCCTAGATTATATAGTCCCCTAACAGGCCCTTTATAGAGCCACTATTCAATTTGCTACCTAACATTTACTAAGATCAGGTTTTCTAAAAGTAGCCTAGTGTCTAGCTGTAGACTACTAAAGGGGATAAAGAGTAGGATACAACCTTTACCCACTACAGCACTTCTTATTAAGGTGCTATATTAGCTAAAAGTTTAATACTTAGGTAATACTATTCCTACCTAGTTACTAACTTGAATTAAAACTATATAAAGGTATACTGGCAGCTGCAGATTATATAGGAACTAAACTAGGTACTAATTCTAGTTTATACTGGTAGATCTAGGTCTTATTAATTATTAATACTATAGGTATAATTGCAGGTCTTGCCTTAATATATAAGAGGAAGAATAGTCTTCTATATTAGATTCTGTAGCCCTTTCTTACATATTAGGGTATATAGGATAAGGTAACTACTAGTAGTTAATATAATCCAAGTTACTAGATTATAGATCTACTTAGGTATCTTGCTATCTATACAAGTTAAATACAATTTACCCTCTAGTAGCTAGGGGTCTAGTGTATAGGAAACCCTAACTATTATATAATTTCTTTGATAGTAGGTCTAACTATCTTTAGATTAGAAGAAACTATCTCTACCCTCTGCTAGAATTGTAGGGGTAACCTAAAAATAGTTATAGTAAATTATACTAAAGTTCTCCTATGAATTAAAGGGTAGTAAAGTAGAAGGTCTTAATATTATTATAGGTAAGATGTAGTTATAAGAGTATACTTTAAAAATTGAGATTAGTTATATACATAGTTGCTAGCCAACTCCCAGCTACTAACCCTACTTCTCTATTAGTCCTAGCACTTTGCAGCTATAAATTGGATATCTCTTCTTATCCAATAAATTAGCCTATGTTATTATTATGCTAACTACTTACCTAATTACTATCTATACAAATTTATAGTAAACCAGCTATTTAGTTATATATTGTATAGTATCTTAGATACTAAATATTGAGGCTTCTTTACGTATAGTCTACTAGCTTAAATCCTAAGTAAGTACTATAAATTAGGCAAAAGTCTAGGTAAGCAGCTGAAATACTATAATATAGTACTAGTATATTCTAGCTAAGTGTAATCCATTAGGTAAGCAGGAATATAGGATAATAAGGAATTCTTGCTTAATAGGGTATTCTATACACTCTGTTAGCCAAGTAGGAGTATATAGGATAAAGGAAGGAGTAACTAGGGGCTTTATAACTAATACTATATATACTATATTACTAATCAGATAGAGAATTAGGTAGTAAACCTTTACTATTAGAAGTTTTTATATATACTATAGGCTACTACTACTAGTAATTAGACCAAAGGCCTGTCGCCTATATTCTGAATACTATTACTTAGCTAATCTATTCGCCAGCTATCCCTTACTTACCTAATAGATAGGAAACACAGTACTATATATTATTACTTATTATAGAAGGTAGCTATAGTAGAGTATCTACTTTATTAGATCTTAAGTAAAGTCTTACCCTATAAGCTTAGTAGCTTACTTCTAAGCTAAATAGGCTAATTAAGTAGTATTCCCTACTAGATAAAGTCTATATATTCTATCTTAATCCTAAAATATAGATAGGAGCCTGCCTAGTAGAATGGTGGGTGGTAAATATTAAACTAGTGCTCTTATCCACCCTTATTCTAGTATAGATTAGCTTATATACTCTAGTCCCCTGTCCAGTCTTATAATGTAGCCTCTAGAGAATATAACAGCCTTAAGATAAATAGATCCCTAGGTTCTAAGTTATAGAGATTAGTTCAATTATAATTACTACATGCTACTACTTGCATAATATTCCTACACCTGCCTATCTCTTATCTTAAAGCTCTATTATTACTACACCCAGTAACTATTAGTTACTTAGTTCTAGTAAGGAAGACTATTATCTAGCAGTATTTATCCTAAGGGACAGGAGGATTAAGTTAGAGAACTATATTACTATCGTTCTACCCCTCTCTATAGAGGTTTAGTAGGAAGGATAACTATACACTAAATTTGTAGCTTAGATTAATCACTCTAGTATTTAGTAGTATTAAATTTGGAATCCCTCCTATAGGAGGTATATATATACTTGAATATTATCTCCTAGATTTCTATAGTATACTTACCTATATTAAAGAAGAGAAGAGTATAAAGAGATAAGGTAGTAAATGGTAGGCAGCAAGGCTTATAACGTGTATTCTAGGTTCCCTAAGGGGGAATCTAACGTGTTATAGTAGTGGATGCCCTTAGAACTATATAGCAGGGTAATATATCCCCTAAGTAAAAGGATGCTAATAATAGCAGGTGTATATATATAGTTAGATTAGATAAGATTTAGCTAGCTGGAGTGAAAGCTAGAGTAGGTAATATTAATTCTCCTACTAGAGTACCGTGACTGCAGCCTTAGTAATCCTTCTCTTTAATTTCTTTATATAGATATTCAGCTTCTGCGCAGAGCTGTGCTCTCTTAGAGATACTACTCTCTAAACACGTTTATAGCTTAGATAAAGGTCTTTATACCTTCTATATATATATCTATTAAGATCTAGTAGAGCTAATAGTAAGATAAGAGTAATAGTTATTAGGTAGGTAATACTAACTCTCTTTCCGTGTAAAGCTGGACCTAGGTTTACTATATTAATAGTCCTTAGATAGATATTATAAGCTACTATTAGTTTTATATATTCTATATACTTCATGTATATAATATATAAGTCTACTATTATATATAAAGCCTTCTTAGTTCTTATAGCTTTCTGTGTTAACGTAGGTACTAAGTAAGCTATCTAACTAAGTAAGCTATCTACCTTACTAACTCTCTCCGCCTTTACAGCAATCTATCTTAATAATATAACAAGATAATATTAATATAGTAAATATCCTAGATTAAGTAGTATCTATAGTATACTTCTTATATATTTGTAAGTTATAGCCTATCTCTCTATAGCATATACAGTGTACTAAAGCCTACTAGCTTACTCCTAATTACACCTTGCCTTAATGCATTTCCCCCTCTAGCTACTACTCAACCTCCTTTTAAGTAATAATATCCTCTCCCTCTGCCTTTGTTAAGATGCCTTACTTCTGGATCTGCTTCTTTTTACGCTTTTTACACTCTATAGCAGCCTTATTTGCCCTCTTAAGACTTACGATCCACTTACGCATAAGCATAGCTAAGTGTACTATTACCTTAGTGCCCTTTTTAAGCTAATCAAGCGCTGTAATAATAGAGGTAGGTAATAAGTCCTAATACTTCTGTATACGATCACAGATTAGTGCTAATTAAGCCTCTAATTCACATACGTTGCTAGGTGTTTTAGCTTCCTATAGGGTAGCCTCTAGCGTAGGTAGTATTAGTGTACGAAGCTTTATATCAAGCTTTAATATTACTACCTCTAGATTAAGTAGGACTAGGCCAGCGCCTTGAAAGCTTATGCAGATATTATCCTTTATAATTAATTAATTATAGGTAGCATAGAAGGCTAGTAGGAATTCAAGCTTACTAATATAATTGATGCTATTATAGATTAGGCTCTTAATCTAATATCTATACGCGCGCTTTAGTAGTAAGAAGTAGCCTATATTAAGTAGCTATAGGAGGTATAATAAATAAGGTAGTATATAGAGAGTATAGATATTATTCTCCTTACAGATATCTTGAAAGTTAACTAAGTTATAGCTCTTATAGCTATTAAAGATAAGCAGGTAATATGCCCTAACCTTCCTGCCCTCTATATACTTAATAAAGTACTTTAGCTACTTAACTCCTATCTTATTAGTTGTCCAGCCATTATTACTAACTATAATAGCCTTGTTGCATAGTATATTATTGCCCTTATACTAGGTAGAGAGGTAGTACTAGCCTACGAAGATGATAAATAGTGGGATAGGCTACCTAGTAGCGTTGATTCCCTAGATTATACTAACCTACTTATAATTGCCTAGCTATATAGCCTTTAGCTAGCTACGTCTCTCTAAGCTAGTAATAATAAGATAAGATAATATCTTGCCTATTATAAAGCTAGCCTTATTAAAGTTGTATATATCCTTATTACAGATACTATACTCTACCTTAGTATACTATATAAGCTTAAACTATACCTTAATAGTCTTAGGATCCTTACAGAGAGCTCTCTATTAATTATATAGTTAATTATATTATATTTTAAGGCTTGTAGTCTAGTTGACAAAGTTCTTTAGCTAGTCTCTACTAACTAGTCTACTAGCGCGCTTAGTAAGTAGCTTATTTACTAGATCTTGTATAATAGCTAGAGAGGGTGTAAATCCTCATGAATCTAGGTCAAGTATATATCTCTCAATCACCTCCTCTTCTAGCTTGGTAAGCTTTTTTAACTTTAGCTTATAATTATGTTATATAGTAGTTCCAGCACGTCAACTGCGTATTATTACTTAGGGGATATTATATATTTATATAGCCTCTTGTTTGCTCTAGATCTAATTCTGATTAATTGCTAAGATAGCTAGGAAGATATCTGCTTCGTTATAGGGCGGTTGGGCAACAGTTGGTGGAGCTATTATAGTTGATAAGTGACGCATTGCGAAAAGTTGGTGAGGTAGATAGCTCACTTAGTTAGATAGCTTACTTAGTACCTACGTTATAGTAGTATAGTTGTTTATGTTTATCTATGTACTTCCTATAATTAAGTAAGTTTAGGTGCCTAAGAATAGAAGTCTAGAGAAAATTTACTTCTAATTATATCTATGCTTAAAAGTAAGATTGGTATACTTAGAGCAAACTATCTAGTTCTTCTCTAGCACTAACGGCAACAGATTATTTCTACTGCCTCTTACTGGCGAATTTAAATCCTTATTCCCTAATATGCTCACTATTAGAAGATTTTACTTAGGATAAAGTAGAAGGGGTAATTACCTTAGGGATAATTATAGCATTGCTTTATAGCATTTAATAGGGAAATAATTAGTTAAGGTACTAGTAAAATAGAATACTACAATTTACTCTTAGTAGCTACCTTTATTATAGGTGTAACTAGGCTGCTAGTATAGTTACTCTATAATATCCACTATTAATAGTAAATAGTTTCCCTTAGTTTCTATATCTTACAATTTTGCTTACAAGGATTAGTTAGTAGTTATAATATTTCATATTTTATAGGTAAAAGGCTTCTATCTATCCTATAGCATATCCTACCTTATAGCCTATATTAATAGGCTGGTAAAACTTTTCGTTGCAATAGTATAAAAATAACGTAGTTAGTGTTTTAGAGGAAGGTTGTACTAAAAATTGATACAGCTATAGCTACTATTAAGCTTAACTTTTACTAGTAATAGATAAGGCTAGTTTAAGGCTATAGGGGTAAGGACTAGTAAGACAGTTATGTCCCTTGCCGTAATCTCTTACTACTAGCCCTCTGTCTCTAAGTTACTACTACTATATCTCTTGTAAGGTCTAATAATATTCAAAGATACAACAGTATCTACTAAAAGCTAAACCTTTTTTCAACTAAAGAGACTTAGCGATATTCACTATTGTGATATCAAGCTTATTCCTATAACTATAAATACATATATATATATACAGAAGGTTAATCTCTATAGTTACTACTCTATTAGCCTAGTGCCTTTTTAATTATTAGGAATTAGTGATTCGGATTTTACTGGATTAGGAAGTAATATACTACCTTTATAGGGGTTTACTTAATAAGGTGAGCTATTAATAGGCTGAAGTATCTAGTAGCTTATAGCTAGCCTCTTAGTAGGCATTTATTAGACCTTAACTCAAGGCCTATAGGAGGGGGTAAGGGGTAGATAGCTAAGATACTATATTAGATAGTAAACCTAGTAGATATAGCCCTACTACAATCCACTTAGTAAGAAGCTAAATCTATAGTATACCTACTTACCTATATCCCTACAAGGGCTACATATAGGTTTATATTTACTATAGTAACCTTAATCTTTTAATATATTATAAGACTTATATCACTGAATTTATCTATAGTAGTATAATATATATTAATAAGTTACTTAAGCCTAATTTCTATTATAGGTAATATTAGGAAAGGGTATAGTGCTATGCTACTTACTTCTAACTTAACCTTGTTAATAGACTAGGCAGCTACTCCTATAAAGTAATAGGCTAAACTATTAATCTTACTATAGCTAAACTATAGTACTACCTTATAATAGGGTTATAAAATATAGGTAATGTAGCTTTCCCTTTTATAGAGCTCTTAGCTGGTAAATTTACCTAAGTCTAACTATACCTCTATCTAATGCTTACTATATCTAAGATATTTAGAATATATTCTATAGCTAGGTAAAGCCTAATAATAAACTTAATCTACTAACTTGCCTTTCCTACTATCTAGGCTACTATTAATCTTATTAGGGCTACACTCCTTATACTTAATATCTATTCTTTGCACTTATATAGGTTAATAAATAGATCTAGGGTAAATTCTGTCCTTATTTTAAGCAGATTTGTTACGAGGTCCATCTACGTTTACTACCCCTATTCTTTAATTATTTCAACGTTACTAACAAGGAGTATATTAGTGAAATTATTGGTCTACAATAAATCCTATTACCTCTAGAGCTAAATAGGATAGATATTCTTCTAGTACTTTAGTATCTCTAGGTAGAGACTAGTATATACATTAGTACTTAAAGTATAGGGCCCTATAATTTACTTTAGGTTATTATAATATTGTTATCCTTAGATTTAAAAGTACTAGTTAAGAGCAACTTTGTTAAGTCTATTACTATATATTATAGGAAGTAGCTAGGGGCAGATTAGGTAGTAATAATAGCTAATTCTTATTATACTAGAGATTATTATAATATAGATATCCTTTTATACTATATTATATAGCTATTTCTAAAGTAGGGAATATAAGTAAGTGTAAAGCTAAGTAGGGCCTAATTCATCTGCTGCTCCTAGTGAGCAAGGAAAGAAAACTATATATCACTTAGGCGCTAAGCCTAATCTCCTAGATTCACCCCTAAGAGGATTGAAGTGTTCTATAAGTACCTTCCTATTAAGGCTAATTAACTAAGCGTATAGAGGATACACGCCTCTATAGTATATACTATAGGCTTGATTAATTATAAGTATAGGTAGCTTACGCCTACTGCAATACACCCCCTAGGTAATAAGTATTAAGCTTATTACCTATATTAAGATCAAGGCGCTGTATAGGGGAGGAGCAATAATATATAAAATAAGCTTAGTGCTCTAGGAGAACCTTAGTATACTCCTGGAAAATCTTAGGGTATATATAATCTCACTTAGAGTGCTAGTAGCTAGTTACTTAGTAGTATTACATAGACCCCCTCTATAAAAGGATATTAGCGTATAGTACTATAGCCTTCCTAAACTAGATCTACTACCTACTATACTAGTAAGTAACCCTAACCTACGCTTTTATAGTACCCTGCCTTAGCCCTATCTCTATGCCAATAGTGCTGATAGGCGCTTCTCTTTTATTCTTTTATTATTTTTAAGAGCCTTACTTTATATAGAGTAATAGGCTACACTTAGCGCACTTATACCTTTGCGTTATTATTATTTTTTTTGAATTTTTACTAATAGACGATTTTTAGCGTCTCTCGTAAGCTACCCTTACCTACTAAGCTAATACAGTAGTTATATATACTATATACTACCCCCTAGCTACTAATAATAATAATACCCCCCCTATATACAAGCCTAAGGCTACTAGGGGGGATAAGGAGGAGGAGGAGGAGGAGGGCCAGCTACTTAGCCTATTAGGTAGAGTACCTAGGGGTAACTCCCTAGGTAGTATCCAGCCTATAGGGCAGTAGGTCCCTCCTGCTCCCTCCCTTCCTACCCCTACTCCCTCTATAACCCCTAAGTTACCTATAAGTCTTCTATAACCTCCTTCTTTCATATACTATATCCTATAGTATTATTAATTATTACTCTTAAGAGCTTTTCTTTTTTATTCTAGTATTTTTAATAATATATTGCTAATATATATTTTTAGGACAAGCTTCTACCTACTTAGGGTAGTACCTAGTAGGTCCCCTGCTGCTGCTGCGCGTCATATATACTAGACTTAGGCTAGCTAGGCTATCTATATACTAGCTGCACTAATAGGTACTAGTAGTACTACTTTTATACCTATAGGCGCAAGGGTTACACTAATTTATAAGCTTCCTTAGATTACTCTTTAATAATTATAGGATATAGCTAATAGTAGATTTATAGGGTTCTAGATAATAAGTACACCTAGCGCCTTATCTAGGTTACCCTAGCCTTAGGTAATCTAGCAGTAAGTTCTCTAAAACTATCCTCTTTCTTAATAAGTAATCCTTATAATTACTTATTAATATATTCTTAGCTAATATTTTTATAGACTACTACTACCCTCTCTACCCCCCTCCTCTACTTACTATAGGTAGGTAATAAAGCTAGAGGGGTATAGACTACAGAGGTCTTTCTATAGCCTACCCCCCTAGTAGTTATTACCCTAGTACCTACCCCTATTATACCTGTACCTACGCCTACGCCTATCCCTATACCCTACCCTATACTTACCCCTCTAGGCTATACTATAGCCCTTAGGGCCTTTATTATTAGAGTCTTTAGACTTATCTTAGTTTAGTAGGGTTAGGTTAGGGGTAGAGAGATAAGGATCCCCTACCTCCTCCCTCCCCCTAACTAAGTTACTTATAGGGAGATAGGGTTTATTACCTATCTCCCTAAGGATTTAGTAGAGTATATCTATATATAGTAGGGGTAATAGGGGTTATATCCTATCACCCTAAGGATTTTTAAAACAAGGTGGTGGATCTCGTCTATGTATAGTAGGGGAGGTAGGGTTAGTTACCTATCTCCCTAAGGATTTCACTTAAAAGCGCTTTATACTATGTATAGGAGGTAGGAGGTTATATCCCTACCTCCCTAGTCTACTTAATAAAGCTCTATATAATATTATCCTTAATCTCTTATAAATGTAATTTTATATTAATAAGCTTAAGTTACTCCTTAAATACCTTAAATTTCTAAGCTATAAGATACTTAGTAAGCCCATCTATAACTATTTCGCTTAATTTAAGGTATTTAACTTAGAAGGATTACTTAGCATGCTCCTGGCGAAGCTATATATTCTAGATATTAATATACCTAAGCTTAGTATTAATATACTTATATGCTATATACCCTTAATTATAAGGGTGAGCTTATAAAAGAATTACTTTAATACTATAGTCTTCTTTGCAACGCTTGAAAGCGCTAAAAGCTCTACTTCAGTTATTAAAGTTATTACTATTACTTGTTAAGCCACTTTCTATATAATTAGTCTACTAAAAAGCATAATAATATATCTATAGGATAATTACCAAGTCTCTAGATTATTAGCAAAGGACGTGTCTCTATAGATAAGGAGCTTATTAGGTATATTATATAAGTATTATATACTCTCAAAGCGCGTTCCCTAAAGGTATATAATTACTTGATTAACGTAGCTTATATACCTATTACTTAGATTTGTAAGGTAGTATAAAAGCTTTACTATAGCTTATATAGTATCTAGGTAGATTATTATAGCTATATATAATACTAAGCTAACCTTCTCCTAGTAAGTGGTTACCTAGGTTACTGTCACTTAGCTAGGGTTCTTCTGAAGCTCCTCTGCGCCAAGTAGCATTACTAGATACTTAGAGGCTTTTGCTAGATTAAATTTCTTTATAATCTTATCTATATAAGTATTGTATACTAGGTTAATTATTCCTTTTAATTAGTTGCATATAATATATATACTAAGGAAATAAGTTGTAGGGCCTTACTTATTAATATTATATACCTCTTTGATTTGATTAAAAAGCGCTTTTGCTAGGCTAGCGTTGTTATAATAATATAGATAAAGGATATTATCTACGTAGAAAAGGATAAAGTTCTTTTACTCCTTATTAAAGAAGAGATATAGCTCTTTGCCTAAGGCAATGAGTCTAAGCTCCTTAAGCTTCCTAGCAAATTCAGTATACTAAAGTAGTGGTAATTCGCATAGTCTATACAGCGCCTTTTTAAGCTTAAGGTATATCCCTAGTTACATATAGCCCTCTAGGAGTTAATACTATACTAGGGTCTCCAGATCAACAGAGGCGTTGAGGAATACTCCTACTACGTTATATTAGTCAATCTCTAGATTAAATTTCACTGTAATTACTATAGTGGTTCAAAATAATCACGTAGTGAGTGTAGCTATATAGGTTAAATCTAGGATATTGCTCTTTTAGAGATCCCTATACACTACCAATTATACTTTATACTTTATAAAGTAGCTATTACTATTAAACTTGTATATAAAGACCCATTTTAATAGCAGGGGCTTCGCTTAGCTCTTATTGTGCAGGACCTCCTCCTACACGTATTTCACCCTTATTATACCTATCTCTTACTTATATACTTCTAGGAAATCTCTTTAGAGGTAGTATTGGTACAGAGATTTGTAGGTAGTTAGTAGTTTTAGTATTTAGTCTTAATAGAGCCTACTATTACTGCGCTTAGTATTATGCTATATACTTTTAAATAGCTTCTTTAATAGTAGAAGAGCTACTCTAACTATTTCATTTATAGCTCAGAGTCTATTATTATTATTATCTTGTAATAATTGGTTACTTTAAGCAAAGTACATGTTACTAATAAGTAGATAGTCTTTATCTCCTAAATTATATAAAAGAGGATGCGCTATTACTAATATACCCCCTAGATTATTATAATTATCATTGTAAGGGTCTTAGTTGCGTTGTTACTAACTGGATTACGTTTTAACATATTGTTTATGCTACCTAGTCTTTTAACTAGTACTTATTATGCTATCTACTTCACTAGCTTCTATAGGTACTTCTAAAGTTATTTAAGAGGTAGTTATTCCCCAGCTCTATAGCTCTAGGGTACCCTAGTTATCTTTAGGGGTTAGCGACATTAGCTGTTATATAACTACTAATAGGCTAGTCCTACTAGTAGGGTGCACTTCCTAGTAGCCTTAATCTATTACTTATTTATCTAGCTCTAGCATTGGCTCTAGAGATAGGAGACTAGATAGAGTTACTACTAGCTCCTTATACACTCCCTAGAGTGCCCTAGCTAAGGGTGTCCTATATAGGATTTATACTTTAAGTATTATAAGTTACATAGGCTAGCTACCTATTACAGTTATTTTACTTAGAGTATTACCCCTAAGCTATTACTTAGGGGGCTTAGTAATTCTATCTAAATTCACCTGCGTTCTATCAACCTACAGAAGTTACTTAAAAGTTACTTCTTCTTCTACTTAAGTACTCTTCTCCTCTTCTCTAAGGATATTAACTATTATTGTTGCATCTTCTTTTATAAGGGGTACTTCTTGTTTCACTCCCTTATAGAAGATATACTTATTAAATAATACATTTTATATTATAAGTACTTAGTTGAGAACTAGTACCTATATTTAGTATATATTAGACGTAACGTATCCTACTAAGTATCTAATATAAGCTCTTAGGTTTACTTTAAAAGCTCTTTAGTAGTATCTAGCTGCGTATACCACCTCTAGGGGATAAGTATAGTATCTATATATATAGATTCTGCTCTAATTAGGGCATAGATCCACTGTTACTAAGTAAACTGCTTAAGGCTTATACTATTAGAAGAAATTCTAAAACTACTAGTCAAGTACCTTATTAGGCAATTAGAAGCCTTACGTAGCTAATAGACTTATATTATAGAGTATTACTACTATAGGGGCTGTTTCTATCTATAGTCTTTCTAGCAGGTTTACCCTATTTCTCATCTTAATTTATTTTATAATTATCTCCTAGCCAGCGTACTCAGCGCCACTATTAGGCTGATAAGTATAGGGGGGCAAAGGCTTATATTCAATGCCTTAATTATCTATCTATTACATATAGTCTATTAATCTATACTATAGTAGCATAGCTACGTTATTATCCTATTGGATTTATATAATCTTAAGCCTAAAGTACACCTAGAGCATTACTACAAAGCGCCTAAAGACTTATATAATTACTGTTAGCATCTTTAAGTTTAGGACAAAGACGTGTATTTTGCTACTAAAGTAGTCTTTAATAATAAGTAGCTATTGCTTACTAAGTCTCCCCTTAGGCATATTAAAAAGATCCTATAAGATTCTCCAGTATAGTATTACAGGGGTTTCACGCTTATACTATAATATTATTTAAGTTATATATGTACACGCGCAGTATTTACACTATATCTATAGGATACCCTGAATAATTACACCTTAAGTATGCTCAACTAGCGCTTTAAGAGTATTCTTACCTAGGTAGCCTATGTATGTATATTACAGCTACATAGTATCTAATCACTCTATAGGGGTTTGCCTATATAAGATAAATACTAGAGATTTATTTACTATAGGCTATAAATATGTAGAAACCAGCTTATATTTAATAAAAGTAAGGTTGAACTTTTGATAGAGCTTTGCAAGGATAAGACTATTATTTAGGATATTAATCTTTCCTACTCTTAGTATTAAATCCAAACCTAAGTACTATATACCTACATTCTTAAGTTGCACCTTAGAGATAATATTAATATAGAAGAACTCTACTACTACTACATTATTAAGCCTTAGATCCTTAGTATTTACTCTGCACTCTCTATTAAGCGCTCCCTTAATAATACAAGTTCTATAGCCTAAGATAGGTATCAACGTTGTTCTAGCATCTACACGCTTAGTATCGCTCAATTACTTAAAGGATCTAGGAACTAGTAGCTTAATGCTGTTAATAAGATAGGTTAATACTCTACTATTAAGGATAGTACTTATAGATAGCGCGTAAGGACTATAGCTTATAGTATAGACCTGATTAGTATTATACAATAGGTCTTAATTAATAATTACAGTGATAATGGCGCTAGGATAAGCAGGCTTGCCTAATTCTAGCTTTTTCAACACAGGAATCTTTATGCCCTCCTTCTTATATTAGTTATATACTAGATTGTATTTATAAGCCTTAAGTTACTTAAGGATTTACCTATGTCACTTATACATAAGTTTCTTACCCTTAAATTCACTATTAGTAATTGCTGCCTTAAGGATGCAGCATTTGATTAGTAACTAGTAGTATAGCATTTTGCTGTATACGCATTCGTTCGTTATTCTAGGTTAATTAGGTGTTGTTAATTATCTACAGCTGCGATTATAGCTGCATCTACTATAACCACCTTAGCTACTATAGTTGCTATCCTAGTTAGGACTAAGTATAGCTATAAATACAGGAGTGGTGCCTCTAAGCACTTAATTGCGTATAGCTGCTTCTATAATAATTATCATAAATATATCTATAAGCTGGCCTATTATTAGTAGGGTTATCCCTATATTATTGTGCATAGAGATTATATATATTTAGCTAAGTACCTAATCTAGTGCAAGCTTGCCAGTAAGGGCAGTAAGGAAGTTATTTATTACTATTATACCCTAGATCTTAGGGATGCTGTATATACTCACTCAGAGGTAGATTATATACTACTAACTAATCCAGTTATATACTAACATTAAACCCTAAGTTACTTTATCAAGATAATTATGATATTATTATTAAGTAAGCTAGATTATATAGTCGCGCGTAGGCGTAAGTATACTCTAGAGTAACGCTATAAGCTTCTGCAGCGTAGGGTACTTTCTGCTCTATATTTAACTAAGAAGTACTAGGTTTAGCACTAATAGATAAACTATCGCAATTACTATAGCCTAAAGCATCTTAAGCTTGTTAGCTTTCATTTACTAATCCTTTATTTTATTCTAGTAGATTATCAGTTCTGTCCTAAGGATTGATTTATCCTTGTATTATCACTTAGTGATATTACAGGCGATGCTCTTAGCGCTGCTAGAGCTTACTTATATTATTAATAGTATAATATCCTTATAGGGAGATAGCTCTTCAGGCTTTAAATTATAGAACGTGATTATAGTAGAGGTCTTAGGATTAACTAGATCCTATACCCCTTTTATCTCAGCTGAGAACTTGAGTTACCTAAACTAGAGAGACTAGTACTTAGAGTACTAAAGGAGCGCTCCGCCTAATAGGAAATCCAATTCAGCTATAGTGAATAATTAGATAAGGGGGGGTTAATATTAATAAAGAATTGTTGATAATCACAGACTTTATAATAGAGATTAAAGTTAATAATATATAAGAGCTTTATGTTACTCCTACTAATCCTTTTATACCCATTTAGAGATGTAAGTAATTTAGGTTAGTACTTAGCTCTGCTATTAGGTCGTCTGCTTGTTACTACCAACTTATTAATATTAGCTATAATACTCCTTAGCTACTATATAGGTAGTATAAAGGTTACTTACTATGTATAGAGTAATAGATTATATTACTACTTAGCAACTAGGTGATAAGTTATACAATACCAATTGTTATTAGTAGTAGAGGTATTACTCTTTTGCTAAATAGAGTTGCATAGTAATTATATATTAATATTACTACAGCCCTAGACATAAGTCTATTAGTTATAGGGAGTAACAGTTATAATTGTTAAGGTAATCAAGCCCTGTCTTAAAGGCACTTAGGGCCTAAGGTGTTATAGGTATTATTGTTAGGATATCGCGTAGTGTTCACGTAGCAAAGTTTATAATAACTACTAGAGGTTTTATTATGCTCCTACAGTAGCTTCATAGTTACTTATTATAATAGATAGAGTACTTAGAGAGTGCTTAGAGTGTTGCTGTAAGTGCTATAGGTTCTATAGTAGTTATATAGGGGTGAGCTGTAGGCTTACTAGCAAAGAGGTATAAGATATAGCAGATCTTATAAGGTGTAATTAGAACTAGAATACCTATTTATCAGCTAGCTTTATTGTGTAGAGGGATTACTGCAATTAAAAGCGCTAGGCTTATAACTATAAAGCTAAGTAGGGTCTAATTTATCTGCTGCTCCTAGTAAGCAAGGAAAGAAAACTATATATTACTTAGGCGCTAAGCCTAATCTCCCAGATTCGCCCCTAAGAGGATTAAAGTGTTCTGTAAGCACCTTCCTATTAAGGCTAATTAACTAAGTGTATAGAGGATACGCGCCTCTATAGTATATACTATAGGCTTGATTAATTGTAAGTATAGGTAGCTTACGCCTACCGCAATAGTAAGTTATTATAGAAAAGATTAGGGAGTAGGGTTATAGTAGTTATAGGCAGTTAAATGAAGAGAATAATCAATAATAGACATAATCTTAAATATACCTAGTATCTACTTATACTCTGCAGTGTATAAGAAGATAGAGATAGTAGTTTCTAATAGTATATACAGAGGATCTATAGTAGGCTATATACACTAAACAACGCCTAATTAACCTAGTTTAGCCTTAGAAATTACTTAGATTTGTATACAGCTCTAGAGTATAAAGACTCTAACCTAGCTTAGGTTATAAGGATGAATAAAGTATAAGCTAGTAGTATTAATAATAAAAGATTGAATGCGTATATGTTATAAATATATCAGATCTGGATTACAAACTAAATTACATAATATATAGGAACCCTAAGTTAGAGGATAAGGACCTAGAATATAACCTAGGGGAGGAAGTGTATTATAATATATATATATAATAAGGAGGTTATATAATAGATCTATAGATCTGTAGGAAAGCTAAGATAGATCTATAGAGCTAGTAGAGCCCTTATATTCAACTAGTATATAGCTAGCATAAATTCCGCACTTAGGAAGACATAGTTAACTTAATATACTTAATTTAATACTAAGTTTATTTGATACTAAACGCAAGCCTTATACTATACAAGAGTATTAACTATTACCTTACACCTTATTAGTATACTATCCTTTACCCTCTACCTATAATAGATACCCTATCTTAATAGTATAACTACTGCGTCTTATTGCTTAGATATAAGTTAGACTTATTAGATTCTAAGGTACCTAATACCTTACTATATAGTAGTAACTTTTATAATTAGTTAAGTTTACTATACTTACTACTTTAGATATAGCTATATACACTTGATTTCTACCCCCCTACCTCTTCCTTTAGGCTTTTCCCTTTAGTACTATTTAAACGTATTTCCTCCCTCTTGTATAAGGAAGTACCTATATATCTTTATTATGCCTAATTTTCTATAGGAAACCTAGAGACTTATTTTTAAAGACTAAATATAGTTGAAGAAGTATATATAAGATAACTCTCTACTAAGAGTAGTTGGTACAGGACTATTGTAACTTAGATATAAGATTAATAAATATCCTATAGAGATCTTTATAGAAGTACTACTAGATATAGAGATACCTTAATAGGATACTAACTTTATAGTATTACTAATAGAAGGCTATAAATTTCAGAATGAAAAAAAGTAGATAGAGTTTCTAAATAATATTATTCTAAATATCTCTCTAGATAGAAATTATATAGTTGAGAATCTAGGAAAGATTTTTATATATAAGTTAGAAGGAGCATACTTCCTATAGAGCTAGCTTACTATTAATCAACATTAAGCTAACAAGGTAATAATACTACGCCCTAAAATTCGCTGCACTAGAGAAGTTTACTCTTTTAGTAATAAGTATATATCTTTTTAGAGTAAAGGATTAAAATCGCGATTCATACCTATAGATTTTAACACTATTTATTATACCTAGACTTAGAAAAGACTTTTGCCTTATTAGATAGAGATTAATATTCCTTAGTCTAACCTAAAGTCTAATCCTTATTCTTCTATTAATAAGACTATTTTTGCTTAAGTTTAGTATCAAAAGAGATAATAACTAAAGAAGAGACTAATGCTTAAGCTACTCTTTCTTCCTAACTTAAAAAAGCAATTTTACTTTCCTAGAAAGTCCGTCTATAAAATAGCAAAGTAATTAGGGTTATCTAGAGAAAAGTATATTTAAATTTAGAAAATTATAGTAAAATATTAAACTATTTTAAAATTTAACGTTAGCCTCTAGCTGCTCTAAAGCAGGATGTTAATTTAAGCCTTTTTAGACCTTTCTCTAATTTCCTCTTCTTTAAACTAACTTAGACTAGACTTTAGTTATTGTAAGAGTACTAGTTAGTATAAAAAGATATATCTACTAAAGGTGTAAGAGATAGTATCCATTTTAATATCTGTGTTTAGATAAACTAATATAACTAACTTAATGTCTATCCCTGTATAGTGAGACGTATAGTATTATAAGATAGACTAAAAGTACATTTATATAATCTATTTATGTCCCTATTATATCCTTAAGTTTAAGGATAAGGACTATTTGTATACTCTACCTTGTTATAGCTTATACCTAATACTATTAGCTACCTACTATTAGGAAGGTTATATCTAGGAGACTATAAGGGTTGGTTTTATTATTGTAAGGACATAAGTTCACTCTAAGGAAGAAGAGAAAGGGCCCTTTGTACTCTGTTATCCTTACTAAGCAATTTAGCATTTACTTATAGCCCCTACTACTTACCTTCGCTAAGTAGTAGTACTAGGCTCAACGTATATCTAAGCTTAACAGATATAAATTTATTGGATTACGCCTATTTTAGTGCAGGCACTACCCAAAAAAAGCTAAAATAAAAATTCAATTCTGGCTATAAGGTTATTCATCTATAGAGGTATTACTATTATTACTTTCTTTAGGAGATTTATAAGAGGCTAAGGCAGCACCCTATATTACAGCAGCTAATATAGCCTTTTTAGCTACCCTATCTACAGCTCTCTTCTCTATAGTAGCTTGAATTATACACCTTTTTACAACACGAAGTTATCTATTATTAATCTAAATACACCCTCCTAATTGTACAACTTTTTAACCTAGTACCTACCTTGCCTTGCGTTATTATAATAATACTATAAGGTAAGTAAGCTCCTTAGCTACTACCTTATATGCTGTAGTAGCTACTACTACGCCTTTTATAAGCTTCTTAATACAGTAGTTTAAGTAGATTTCTTCTCTATCTAAGTCTACCCTATCCAGATAATTCTTAGTAAAATAGTGAATTTCTACAGCTTTGTATAGTATAGGTGGGGATATAAATTAAGCTGGAAGCTCTAAGGTAGGTAGTAGCATTGTAGGTTAATTAACCATCTTTATATACTTTAATACTATCTCTATATTAATTAGCTATAAGCTAGCTAGCTTAAAGGCTAATCTAATTGTAGAGGCTTTATATATCTATTTTTGAATAGTATTAATTGTGTAGAGAAATTCTACCTTATTAAACTGCTTATAGCCTTTGCAGATAGTAATCTCTACAGCCTATTTATAGTAGTACTTTATTAGCTAGAAGACTACTATATTAAGAGGCTGCATGATATAGCTAAGATAGCTAGGGAGATTAAAGGGTATAATATTATACTTATAGCAGAAGCTAATAAAGTTGTAGGTTATATGGGATTCATAGCTATCAAAGATAAGGATTTGAAAGGTGCCTTGTTGAAGCTTCTTAGTATACTAGTAGAAGTGCTTTATCTACTATAAGGTAAGGTAGTTATTGCTGTAACCTGATTCTGATATGCTAAGAAGTATCTCTGGATTAAGATTAAGCGCCTCTGAGATGTAGTGATGGAGTATCTGCTTGCACTTTAAGATATATATTAGTAGGATTGTATCTCCTGTAGCATTAATAGCCTCTATAAGGCTAGCAAAGTCTTAATCCTACTCTAAAGGTAATTCTGCTGCAGTTTTCTCTATATCTATTATAACAACGTATTGAGAACCTCCACAGCCAATTTAGAAGCCAGTCTTATCAAAGTTCTACACATTAGATTACTGTATACTAAGCTTCTCTATAGCCTCTCTATACTTTATAAAGAAGTCCTTTATAATATCCCACTCTTATAAGATAACTCACTTAATATCCTTTAACTTCTGCTTTATCTTCCGTATCTTGTTTAAGTTTATAGTGATATAGCGCTTGAAGAAGTTGTAGCTAAGGGGGAGGAGGATAGTGCCTAGTGGTGTAGTTACCTACCGAATCTGCTCTGCAGCTGCATGCCACATAAAAATTAGTAGAGGTATGCTAATATTGTTAAGACGCTTAATATAGAGCTTAAGGGCAGTAAGCTAAGTAGGATTAAGGCGTTGGTTCGTGGGTGGGCGGGCTGATTGAGATGGGACGCCCTTGACGCGTCGCTGTAGATAACGGTAATTAACGTGATATATCTGCGCAATCTCGGAAATTTTAATATCTGATTTGGTAGAAATGTAGCGCAAGGCCTGCTGTATCTACTCCTCTTCTACGCGATATTGTAGAGCCGACATGGTGGGTGGATATATTGATCAAGAAAATTGGTGTATTTTTATGTACGTTGAGCTCGGTTGTACGTTGAGCCCGGTACTTAGCGAAGGTAAGTAGTGGGGGCCACGAGTACGTTCAGCTAGAGCAAGGTTAAATAGAGGAAAAACAGCTTGGGGCTGGGGATGAAGATATTAAAAACTTATCTAGAGATATAGAGATAAGTTCAAATTAGTAACTTTATTACTGGAGCTGAAGACAGGAGTAGGAGTAGCTAGGATAATATTGTTTTTAGAGTTAGATATAGGTATAAGTAGCTTAATGTTTAATTAGATAGATATTGTAATTAGTACAACTGGTTAAGCAACTAACTATTATCTGTTCCCCTTTTAAGATCCTTCTTAATATTGCCTAGGCTATATGGATTATATATGAAAAGAATATAACTATAGAGTACTATTTAAGGCAGCTTTTAATTAGAAGCTAAAGGGAGGAATATTATATAGGGTAGATAGAAAGACTATTAGAAACCCTTAAACTAAAATAGGATATTATCCTTATAGGCTATAGATAATGTTAATATTATCCTAGTAAGGGAGTACTACGTATTTCAATATTACTATTATTCTATCTTTTACCCTCTCCCCTTAGTCTAGTAATCCCTCTTTTATATAGGTAAGATAGATATCCCTCCTCTCCTATATACAGACACTAGTCCTATTCTCTAGGTAAGGTATATAAGTAATTTGTTACTAAGAGAAGATAAAGACTATATATAAAAGTAGTAATAATAATTAATTATTTATACCTAATTTATAAGCTCTCTACTATATCTAGGTATTCCTCTAAACTATATTATCCCTAGGTTATAGTCTAGAAGACTGGACGTTAAAAATATTTCTTATAGATTATTTCTAGAGTATAGGATTGCCTTAGTAACCTTACTGTAAAGTAAATCAACCTATATTCCTTGAATAAAGCCTAGTTAATAGACCTATTAACCCTAGTTTTATATTCTCTAAGACTATAATCTAATAATAACTCCTATTAGATTTTTATAGTAGTGCTTACTCTAAAGAAACTTAAAAAGCCTATTAATAAAATCTTTAGTATCTTTTATTAATCTGTCCTTACTTCTAGAATTCTTTAATCTAGTATTATTAAATTCTCTCTAGATGTATAATAGTTGAAGCTCTAGTATATATCCCAATTCATCCTAACAGCTTTAGTTATTGGAATATAATTGGAAGTGAAACTATACCCAGCAAAATATTTTTATTTAGTGCTAATAATGCTATATATTTGGATCTAGAAGATACTCCTCAACCTATATACCTAATTACTATAGCTTACTATAGCTAGCTAAGCTTTTACTAAGCTTATAAGAAGGACTGTAATATTCTTCTAGGTTATTTTAATGGTATAAAAATAACGTTAATAAACTTAGGGGACTAAAGCTCTTCTTAGGAAGATGCCTATTAAATAGTAGGTATAGGCTCTTTAAATCATATACAGCTAATATCTCTGCTAATAAAGTCTATACCCTTATTATATTGTATTATTTAAATAATAGTGCGAGATGTTGTAAATAAGCTCTAAGGCTTATCTTTAATATCCCTTTTAAAAGATTTATAATAAAATAGTCTATTTATAAGTAGTTCTATAGGGTAAGGTTAACTAGTTTCTAGATACTAATAAACAACGTTAGAGGAGAGTGTAGCTCAAAGATATTAAATCCTCTTAAAATAAGCTTTAAGAGTTTCTTAAGTCTTCTAGCTTAGGGTAACTAGATTTTAAGGGTATCTAAAAATACAGTAGGAGATATAACTACTATTTTAAGCTCTTAGAGTAAATTACTTAGAAGCCCTAGATTATAGAGAAAGTTCTAAAACAGTGTCTTGCATATAAAGTAAACATCTAAGATTATTAGAGAGGTAAACTAGTAAGGGAAATACTCCCTATAATATTAGTATAGCTTACTTAAGATTACATGAAACTCCTCTAAAGAGCTCTAGTATTGAATAAGATACTAATACATGCTACTTAGAAGAGGGCTCTTAGAAAAAAATCTTTTTATATATTAACTGAAAGTGATTAGATACTATATTAAAAGTATACCTAAATACTTAGAGTCTCCCTAGATATAGCACCTGTAGAATATAGTATATTAAACTCTTAGGACTACTAAATAACTATAGAAGATGTTAGTATTCCTTAGTATACTCTAGAGCACTGTATAATAGTATAGAAGTATTAAGTTATTGCCTATTAGGAGGGAGAGGACAGTATACAAATGTCAAATCTCTAGTATACTATCTAATTAGTATTCTAGCTCTATATAATAGATATGTATCAAACTATAAAACTTTCTATAAATTATTAGTATTTAAAGTTAGTTTATAGTACAAGTGACGCTCTACTTCTCCTTAAAGATCTCTATATATTAGGTAAAGTAATATAAGTATTACTTATAAACTCTTTAATATATATATTAGCTTAGTTTATTATTAAACTTTCAAATGTATACATAAACTATAGTACTAAATAGAATATTTCAAATGGTAATAGCATTATTGTTTAAAGGTATATAGTATAGCTAATATAGATTATAGCTATAGGAGATAAAAAGACAGACAAAGTGTAAGTAGAGGATAAGATATAATATAGGGGTATGACTTTTAAGCTGTACAATAACTACTAACTCCTAGAATTAGTGTACTGCCTCCTCTAGCGCTAGATAGCATATATATATAAATAGGTACACCTCCTGCCCTACCCCCCCTAATATCTTTAGCTATAAATTCCTCTCTAATCTCTAGTATTCCAATAGAACTTATTTATATAATATTTGAGTTTAGTTATTTTACAAAGGCAAACCTAGTTATCCTTTACTTCTTTAGGATCTTCTATAATACTCTAAGAAAAAAGCTATTTAAGAGCTTCTACGTAAACTACGACAATACAACTCTATTTATTAATACTATTCTTAGAAATCTAGATCTTGCTAGATTGGTTAAGCATGTAAACCTACGCCAAATATATTATCCTACTAATCTGCTAAACACTTTATATATATAATTAGGCCTTCTAATCAACTATTTATTAAAATAAATTTGCAATTACTTTAAGCCTATACTTCTTTCCCTATAGCATGTTTTAGATAATATTTAAGTATTAGTAACTTTGCTTATAGCTTGTCTTCCCAATCTTCAGCTTCTAGTTATTAGTTATAATAATTAATTCTTGTAATATACCCTAGGATTCTAGCAAATAGCCCTAAACTCCACCCCTCTCTATTCTAGAATATAATCCTCTGTCCTTACAAACTTGTAAGAGATCTATATTAAGTCTAGCTATTTTATAGTATATAACCTAGTGCCCCTATTTACACTCCTGTTACTTAATTCATTAATAGTATAGAATATCTTTAAAGCAGAGCGGAAATCTCAGCTAGGAGAATTCCTTCCCTATATAAGCAATATATCCAGTCTATTATTCTTCTCTTTAAACCTTGCTATAGAATGTGTTTCTATAATAGTACTGTTATATAAGGCTTTAAAGGAGTTTAGATATATTGGTTATA
This sequence comes from Amniculicola lignicola CBS 123094, assembly GCA_010015725.1. Classification (NCBI taxonomy): domain Eukaryota; kingdom Fungi; phylum Ascomycota; class Dothideomycetes; order Pleosporales; family Amniculicolaceae; genus Amniculicola; species Amniculicola lignicola. The sequence goes on from ML977567.1 coordinate 71,913, forward strand.
CTAATATACAGGTAGCTTAAGGTCTCCTAGTAATTATTAAGAGTCTCTTAGTATTTGCAATAAGCTTAGAGACTATTTACCTAGATAACTAGCACAAGTAATATATCTATTGTATTAAGTTACTCTCCTACTTTTATACACTATAATCTTTTATAGGGGATATAGCAGTGTTTTTTAATAAGATATCTATTTAACTATTCTTAGTGATTTTCCCACGCAGTATTAAGTAAATCCAACTTTATAATGTTAATATACTCCTCTTTAAACAACTAGGCAGTTTATAAGAGATTCTTAAAGACCTTAGATAATTATGTAATAATAGTCGTTATTTCCCCAGTTTAAAGAGAGTCTCTCTTATTTTTAGAATTAAGCTAACTTAAGTATATAATAGACTAAGACTTATAAATACTGTTTTTTATAAAGATAGTATAGAGTTAAATATCTTTGATTAATATTTCTAGAGAAGGTTTAATCTAGATAATAGTAGTTATATTAACTATACCTGCAATTGCTGTAAATGCAAAGATATCTATTATAGTAATAGTAATAAAATCTATAATAGATATAACTATAGGTTACTATAGATTAGTAACAGATATAATTATAGATAATATAACAAAGAGATTAGGGTAGGATAGATTAAAGACCTTTATTAGTTACTATTCTTAATAGGGATTTTTATATAATTTTAGGTAGACTATTATACTTACTTAAAAACGTATATACTTAAAGTCTATAGCTAGTTTACTAATAGTACTATACTAACTAGTGCTAATAGCTTATGCATTTTATACTTTTATTACCTTACTACTATATTATTTATAAGATAGCCTGTATTAGGGCTTAGTGCTATATATAAGGCTCCTAATAACATTTAGGTAATATAAGTATCTCCTTACCAGTCAGGTTTGTTAACCTTTAAATGCCTTGCACCTATATACTAAAAGAACTAAATAAGCTATATAAGTTGTATATACTATAAGATTATATCTAATCTATAGCTATAGCTTTTCTATACCTCCTATAGCATAAACTAGATAGCAGTATTATCTTCTATAAAATAACTAGTAGTAATATTCCTAGTTACGCAATACTCTCTCTAAGGGAAAGAGGAGATCCTTTATTAGGGATATAGAAGCAAATGTAGATATAAGCAAGACTATTAGTAAGGCTAGATAGAGGAAGATATAGTTCTGCGCAAGTTAGGCTACAGCTAATAGACTATAATACTTCTAGATAGATACTTGCTACATTAATAAGAAGAATATAGTTAAACTTGGTATAGTAATTAACTCTATATTCTAGTAGTATTAGAATGCTATATACTATAATATCTAACTTTCTAATATCTCTAAACTTAATAGAGTAGATAGTAAATAGGCCTAGAAAGAGGCATTTAGGACAAGTTAATAGTTTACTTAAAGCTAGATACTTTAAGAGCTTATTATACTAAGGCTAGTTAACTTCTTTAGCTTAGAGGGTAAGTAACTTAGAAGTAAAGTATTACTTAAGTCTAAGATATATAAGATTACTAGTATTATAAAGAATACTCTTTAAGGTAATATACTATTAAGTTTTAGTTTTACCCCTATATAGGGTATTTATAATATAGCAAGTATAGCTAATTAGGCCTAGTATAATATTACTACTAATATATATAACAAGTTAGTACCTATAATATTTTACTATTTTTATTTATATAATTTTACTATTTTTATTTATATATTTATTATTTATATAATTTTATATAATTTTATTATTTATATAATTTTATTATTTATATACTATCTATACGTAATTCCTAATCAATTCTAGTTAATTAATTAGGTAATTAGGATTAGCCTCAGCTGAGGCCTCAGCTGAGGCTAAGGCTCCTAATAAGGCTCCTACCTTAGCTTCACCTTAGCAGGGGCATAAAAGCTTCCATCTTATCTCACTCTAGATAGTAGCATATAGTAGATAATTAGATTCTTTGTGCCTGCTTACCCTTTAGTACACCCTTTGGGCGTACGTTTGTTCAATTAAACCCTAGTCTTCCAACACTAATCAGTCTATCAACTAACCCTATACTACATGCGTAGCTACGTAGAGGATTTTATCCTTAATAGACAGATTTGCAAGGAACAACAAAACTACTACTATATAATAAAGCTTATACCTACCACGTGTGTAGCTACGCAGAGAAGGTACAAAGAAGCTTACACCACTATATACATAGCCACACAGAGAGGCTTAAGCAAGCCTCGTATACGCCCCTGGATCAACCAATTACATAAAGACAAGATTAGTCTCCTACTGCATGCGTAGCTACGCAGAGAGGGCCTATAGCTGAGCCTTTATTATGCCCTAGCGTCTCCTATTCAACACAGGTTATGTAAATCCAGTTATCTACCATATACGTAGCTATGCAGAGGAGACGACAGGCTATAGATTAGGAACTACCGCATGCATAGCCACGCAGAGGAGAGCCTCATTAAGCAGCCCACCTCATCAACACTACTATGACCCCCACCCCCCCTAAACGCTCACACGAAGGAGCGTTCCCTACACCCCAGCCTTGCCACCAATATTGATTAACATGTAATTACAGTCAACACGTTGATTACAGTCAACACGTTAATCCCAGTCAACAACGTTGATCAACGTTTCAACCTCCCCCCCCTAGGGGAGGCCTCTGAACGCTTACATGAAAGAGTATTCCCTACTACCCTCCCCCTCCCCCCTAAGGAGTACTTACTTATACGCAGAGTAATTTATTAATAACCTACCTCCCTAAGGATTGATCACCCCTACAGGAGGAACAACTTATTATTAATACCCCCCCTCCCCTAGGGACCTC
>ML977567.1:74846-87038 GCA_010015725.1 Amniculicola lignicola CBS 123094
CCCCCTACCCCCCCTATTACTATAGAATCTCTATAGCTATACAAAAGGCTGTTAGGGGTTACTTATATATCTGAGACAATCCTGCGTAGAGAGGTAGACCTTAACCTCCTACTTAACTAACTTTGGATGGATATAAACCCTCCCCCTATATAATAATAATAATACTTATATATAGTGTACCTCCTGATTAATATATATTATAAGATAGCTGGGAGAGAGTACACACTATAGGACAGCAGCGACTTTAAGGGATGGACAATGCACAATCTCAGCCTCCTCCCCTATATAATTAGGCAAGAACTTCTTCTTGCCTACGCTGAGCATAGGTACTACCCTAGAGGGAAGGCGAATTATACATAGGCAGAGAAGCTAGGGGATATTATAAATAGGAGAGGTATTATAGGTCTACTTTATGCAAGGAGAGAAAAAGAATAAGTAGGTAAAGGAGAGGCTCACTTGTACATAGATTGATGAGATAGAATATATAGAAGGCACTTAACGCACAAGGTAAAAAGTTGCTAGTATCTATACGTAATTCCTAATTAATTCTAGTTAATTAATCAGGTGATTAGGATTAGCCTTAGCTGAGGCCTCAGCTGAGGCCAAGGCTCCTAATAAGGCTCCTGCCTTAGCTTCACCTTAGTAGGGGCATAAAAGCTTCCATCTTATCTCACTCTAGACAGTAGTATATAGTAGACAATTAGATTCTTTGTGCCTACTTACCCTTCAGTACACCCTTCAGGCGTACATTTATTTAATCAAACCCTAGTCTTCCAACATATACTTTTATTATTTATATACTTTTATTATTTATATAATTTTATTATTTATATAATTTTATTATCTAGATTAATTAAGAATTAGCTAAATAGAAATAAATTATAGAGTAAGCTTACTTAAGATCCTATACTAAGAAGCTATTATACTTCCTCTTATAGAGAAACCTTTTACATTTATAGTATAGTAAGCTAAGTTAAATAACCTAGAATAAACTTTTACTACTGTATCCTATTAATATATTATCTAAAGGGCCCTAAAGTAAAGTAATTTAGGGATAAATGTATAAATAATACTTATATCTTTATTATAGCTAATAAATTACTCTTATGGTATTTCTATATTAGTATAGGGGGTTTTCCTTTATATAGGGGGGATATTAGTCTATATCTTTTACTAAAACCTTAATAAGATAAATAGAAGCTACCCTATATTACTTAAGCTCTAAGTAAGAGGTAATATAACTCAAATATATTAAACTAAGGAGCAGAGGAGTTGCTCTAAAGGCTAGAAGATATACTATTACTAAGGCTAAGCCTTAGTAGACATTACTAACGCTTAGCTAATACTTAGTTAATTACTAGGTACAGCCTTAGCGTGTAATAGTGCAGTGTACCCTATTATATTACCCCCCTTTAAAGCTTTGTTTTTATATATAGGAGGGAGCTTAAAACTGAGCTAAGAGAATTAGAATGCTAGTAACCCCTATAGAGATAGCTTATAAACCTCCTCTATATTATAGTAGTCTTTTGTTAATAAGGCATACTATTAAACTCCAACTAAATTCTTATATTAAGGTAGACTTTCCTATAGATCTATAGGTATAATAGTAACATTCTATAATTCTTAGTAATCTCTTAATATATTATTTAGGAGGCAAAATTACAAGAAATCTAAATCTTCTTCTTAAGCTTTGTCTAAGGTTATAAAGTCTTTTAACTAATAGAGTATTAGTTTCTTAGCGTGTATAGAAGCGGATAATAAAAAATATATATATTTTATTCTCTTTATATATATTTATAAGGACTTATAGTAGGTCTTTAAATAATTTTAGTATTTGCATTATATTTCTACTAGTATAACCTTAATATTTTAACTTTCTATTTTAAAAGTATATCTAGTTCTAACTTACGTCTTATTAAATACTTAAGTAATAATAATTTATGCTTTATCTATAACTACTATTACTTAAGTTATAGTAGATTATAGCTCTAGTATTACCTCTTAGTTAATTCCTTAAATAACACCTATTCCCTCTCTTTTACAGCTATAATATCCTTAGATCATTTTAATAGGAATAGGTATAAGCCCTTTAAAATAGCATAATAATATATCTAATTGGTCTATACCAAGTATATCACAATTACAATTATTAGGCGGAAACCTACTTAGAGAAACTAACTTTCTCTAGATTTTTATTTTACTAAGTATTATATAGACTCTATAGTTATATTTCTATACAGTCTAAACTCTACTTCTAAGTAGTTCTTATGCAATAGCAATAATAGAGGCCTTATTTTACATTTAGCTATATCTTTAGTATCCTAAATACTAAATATTCTACACTTATAGATACTCCCCAAGAGTCCTATATAGTACTTAATTGCGTAATTAAGAATCTTAGTATTCTAACCATTTAAGAAGTCACTATAATAGCTGTATCCTATATAATAATTAAAGTTCCTTCTTATCTCTATTAGATACTACTTACTAGTTAGATCCCTATTACTTAGTATAAACTGCCCCTTAATGTTTTAATATACTAATATATTCTATATTATTTTATAGTATAATACTAGAATTCTTATAGAGTACTCTTTAGGACAAATACCTTTATTAACTAAATTAGGATATACTATATGAGACTTATAGTTATATAAATCAAGATTTTTTCTATCCTAGTATAATAGAAATATTAGTTCAAGATAGATACTATCTGAATAGAATATGTTAAGATATTCTTTCTATAGTAAGAAATATCATTTAAGTATACCTTCTACATCTTATCTTGAGTTTAAATAATTAAACCCAATTACTTTCTAAGATAAAGCTTCTTGGGTTTTATTGCCTAGACCCTAAAATGACTTTTTAGGATCTAGAACTGGTAAGGTAAATATCCTTTATTTCAAGTTTCCAGCTACCATACGGAATTTGTTTGGGAAAACACTAATATTTTAACTAAGTAGAAGGTAATAGCTACAGATATTAGTATAAAGAGAGAAAACAGGTAGACAGATCTATCCTACAGTCCACTTAGGATCTCTGTCTCTTAGCTATTAAGGAGACGCTTAGTTATCTCTTTGTAAAGAGTATTAATTATCTTATATAAGTACTTTCCATTTAGGAAATTATGCGTAGAAGGGCTAGAGGGTTGCTTAAACTGATTTAGGAAGAATTATTATTCAATCTTCTACTTTTCGTAGTAATATATCCTACCCTTAAGTATCTCCTTGAAAAGCTACATAGATTATGGGTAGATATAGGGAATAGATAAAAGGTATTAATATAATATACATCAACATGCCTCTAATCTAAGGAACAATTTTACTAGAGCTGTTGGAATAGTAGAATATAAGAGAAGGTATCTAGTATACTAATATATCTTATAATACTGTGCAAGACGTGTAGTTTAAAGTTACTAGGTTAGTATATATAGAATTAAAATCTAAGTCTTTACTTATATTAATATTACAACTTAAAGATTATATTTCTCTTACTTTAACTACTATAGAGAATATAGGAGTATTCTAATAGCTTGCCTAGAGATATAATTGGATCTATTTGAAAATACCTAAGTAATAAATAATATAGAAGTCTCTAAAATACTAGTAATAATAGGGGGGTAAGAAGGTATATTATCTATAGTAATATTATAGAAGAGAGATTAGCTAGTATTAGAGGATATAGGATCTTTTATATATAGTAATTACTAACTTTACTACTAAAGAAATATATAGCCTATAAGAACTTTATCCCTATAGATTTAGGTTTGATATTTCTTTCTAGCTAGATAGAATATCTTAGGATCCTTTTAATTGTCCAAAAAGGCTTCTAGCAGAGATCTAACTGTCTTTCTTTCTGAATTATAAACTCCTAGTCCTTAGGTGTAATAGGTTCCTATCTTAGACGCTTTTAGTTTCTATATCTATAGCCTAGATACATCTTTAAGATATTCAAGATATTATTAGTATTTAATTTTGCTTCCTTCTATACAGACTAGTTACTTAGTTCAAAGAGCCTAAATATTAGAAACTTTAATTAAGCAAAGTTAAAAGAAATATCTAGAGATGCTAGTATGTTAGTATTACTATTACTTATTAATAGAAAGTAAATATATAAGTAATAGTAAGGAAAAGCATATATATATACTCTAGATATTGAAATCTTATAAGAGCACTAGCATTCTAACTCTACTAGAGATAAAGATACTTATACTTTTATCTCTAGATATAAATTAGCTAGTATAAAGCTTAGGTTAGTAAAAGTGCTTATGTAATATACCAGGTTTCCTATTTATTATTTAAATGCTGCTCAATTTTAGGAACTAAAGCTTAAATCCACTTCTATACTCTTAAGTAAAAGTTAGTATAGATAATAATTTTAAAGAGCTGTTTTACTATATGTTTTTTGCTGCCTATCTACTCTATAAATATAAAGTAAAAGGTAAGGGTCTAACTTATAAAGCTTAAGAAACTAACTACTACTTTTTAGATAGCAACCTCTACTTATACCTTTATTACTAATATATATATAGATCTAACTTTTTTAATATATATATAGCATAGCTACGCCTTTAGCATATAGAATAACACTTTAGTTAGCTTTTAAACTACTATTTGGAGTAATTATTCTATTCTTATAGCTTATTTATATACCTTCTAATTTATATTTAAGCTCCTATAGTTCTAGTAAACTAAACCCAGGTATGTCTTTAGGTAATTCAATAAAGGGCACTAAACTAAGGGCAGTATAGTTGAATTACTCTAGTAATACTGAATCTCTTACTAGTTGTACTATAGTAGGAGAAAATTATATTAAGTGGTTGAAAGTCTTTAAGATAATATAATAGTAAGCTGTAGTAAGTACTACTAGAGTAGCACTTAAGAATACCTATCTAATACATTATATATAGCCTTCAGAATCTTAAATAAGAAGAAATAAGCTAACTATACCTAGCTCTAGAGCATAGAGCCCTACAAAGAGATATTTAATAGCCTAGGGATAAAATACCCCTCTAGTATCTTAACCTAGGTTAATGCTGTAGCTAGCTATAAAAATATACCAAAAGAGTAGGAAAATTAAAACCTAGAATAGTAGGATAATAGGAGCAATAATAGAATATAAGAGACCTATTTAACTTTAAGCAATTTCTATAGGTTAGGTATCTTAATTATACTACTATATGCCAGATTAGTGTAAACTGGAATAAAGGTACCCTAATTAAAGATTAGGGATATTTACCTTCTTAATATTGCAGTTATTGACTTGTCAAAAAGCAGTGAAAGAAAAACATTATTTAAGAATTTCTTGATTTAAAGAAGAGTACTTATACTAACTAAAAGCGCTTAAAGAAGTATATAGGATAAGAAGTAATTACTTACCTTTAGGAAGTTCTTAGTAAGCGTTGCTGCTATTAAACTACTAGACCTGACCTTATTCCTAATACTTATAATACCTACTAAAAGAGACAGGATTATTGTTATCTAGATAAACAAAAAGTAAAAAAAGTAGTTTTGAATTTTAAGGTTAATTAAGGCCTTTGAAGCTCCTCCCTATGCGTAAATAAGTTGCTTAAGTATAAATAAGAATAGCCTAAGAAATATAGCTATAGTCAGTAGAGGAACTATTCCTTAGATAACACTAAGAGACTATATTAGAAGATTGTTAACCTAAGTTAGCTATAGAGCTACTTTAGTAAGATAAATAATTTAAGAGATAAGGCTAGTAGATATAACTGGAATTATATATACAACAGCTAGTATACTAATTGAAAAGTTAGATACAGTAGTATAGAGGCTCTGTCTCTACTATTTAATGCATACATTGTCCCAGATAATATCTTCTAGGTAGATTGGTATAATCTAAGGTATTAAGTAGCCTACTTTTAGGTATATTATACTCTAGTATACTATACTTATAGTTACTAGAGAGTAAAATATTACAAAAGTGGATTAAAGTAGTAGATATTACTTAAGATTATATTAATTAAGTTGGATCTATATATAGGCCTGTTAAAGCTTTTTATAATAAAAGTAAATAGTATTAATCTTTGTAGAGCTGGACTGGTTAAATATATATATAATACTAAACTAACTGCTAGTTACAGGTGAAATTATCTCTTGTAACTCTTTCATCCTAGTTATCTCTTTCTAAGCCTTCTCTACCATATAATAAATTAATCTAGTTTCTAGTATTTTAAGTCTCTAAGTAGTGTTCTTATATAACTTCACTCGTTTTAAGAGTATAGAGAAGTCTTAGTTAAAAACTATGCTTTCTACACCTCCCTTAAAGACTTTAAGTTTATATTTTAAGTAATAATCTTCCTATTTTTTAGGTATAGAGTCAATGAGTACAGTTGTAACATTCTTTTGCCTAAAGTACTATTTTACAGCTAAAAAGCTCTTAAGCTTAGTCTAGATTATCTAATATACATAGGTTGTGAATATAAAACCTAGTAATAGATATACCCAGTATCAACTAGAGTAATTAAGGCTAATATTAGACTATCTAAGGGCGTCTAGTCCGCTCACTCTATAGGCCTTGTTTTTCCTATTGATATAGTTAAGTAGAACAAGAATTAGGGGGATAATTACTACTATAGATACAAATAATCTCAAAAGCATTTTAATGTAATGCCTGAAGAAATATCAATCTAAATAAGTACTATAGGTTAGAGGATCTAAATGTAAAGCATATCTAAGGGAGGACTATGACTATCTGGTTTATTTAGTTAGTTTAGATAGATTTAGACTTATATTTTAGCTAACCACAACAAATCTAAATTTAAGCTACCTACTAAACTAAAGGGTATTAGTAGTATAGAATAATGAATAATATAACTTTGTATATAAAGCTAGCAAGAGAAGTAGATAGTAATACTAGGAATAAACTTAGGGATAGCCTACTCAATTGCTGGGCTTTGGAAAATAATTTAGTTACAGGGTTATTTATTAGGATATCTTATCTAGGACCCTATATAGAAGGCTACTTGAATTATACTTCAAGGAGCTAGCTCCTACTAAACTTATACCTACTTATTTTATAAGGAAGTATACTAACTATTAATTTACTTTCTAGGGTTAATATTTCATGCTTACTAAGAAGAGACTAGTCTAGATACTCTTATTTATAGAAAGATAAGAGTGTCTATGCTAGCCCTTTTTGAGAACCTACTCTTTCCTATTTAATAGGTTTATTTAAGCACATAGGTACACTCTATATTAGCTTTATATACAGAGACCCTATACTTCTAATAGATATACGCTCAGCCTTGAGATTAATTAAGGTAGGCTAGCGCATATATATTATTGCTTTGCTATGAGCTTATAGGAGTTTATATTAAACTAGGAGTTATATAGAAATACTTACAGATATAAGGACCTTTACTAGTTACTAGAGGCTCTTAATCTATAGTAGTAAGAGGTATTCCAGTTCTTGCAAATAATACCGCCTACTAAGCCTAATATAAGTAGTAGTACTTAAGAGATAGTAGAAAACAGTAATTCAGAATATAGCACTAAATTATAAGAGATAACTGCGCTTTGTATACATAGTTAGTATCTAAAATATAAAGCCTAAGTAACTATATTTAAAGTTATAAGAAGTGTAAAGCATTTAGCATAGTTGCATTTATTACTGGGATATAACAACTATCCAACTATGCTTGCTACGCCTACTCCTTCACCCTCTAAAGATAATAAACCCCTAGAGAGTATATAATATATAAATAAAGATCTATAGGCTAAGAATAGAGGTAGTAAAGATATAGCTAATATAGTATAATATAATAATATACGCCTTAGCAATGAAGATTATAAGGGTCACAACAATGAAAATTAGAAAGATATACCTAAGAACATAACTGAGAATAGATACTATAAAGATATAGTTCTTAGGAATAGATACTATAAGGATTTAAACCCTAATAAGGTATAATACAAAGAAGATACACCTAAGGTACCTAAAGATACACCCTATAGGTACTTGCTTAAATCTAATTTAGCTAAGCCCAACTCTCTATCTCTCTTTATACTGGAATATAAGACTGAAATCCCACCTACCAACTTTTTTAATAAAGCCTTTAAATTTCTTAGAAATAATATTAGAGTTAAGGGATTAAATAATAAAGAACTATGCCCTAGTCCTAGCCTCGTATAATTATGCTACTACTACTAGATTATTAATAGTTATATCCCCTATAACTGGTTTAGCCTCCCTTATAAAATTAATATACAGAGCCTAATATAAAACCTAGGATATAGAATACTAGTAGAAGAGCTAAAGGAGATCTTTGTACTACTACTATATAGAGAATCCTTAACTCTCTATCTTATATATAGTCTATTATATATATTTCTTCCTAGACCTATAACTATTATTAAACTATAGTAAGATAAAGACTATAACGTACTTTACAAGCGAGTCAGGAATATAAGCAAGTTGGGAACTTCTCAACTTTTTGCAACGCGTTAACTATTAACTATAATACCTCCACCAACACCTATTCAACTGCCCTGTGATAAAGTAGATATCCTTCTAGCTATCTTAGCTATTAATTAGTAGTAAGTAAAGAACACGTATTAAGCTGTAATCTTATTTAGTATTCTAGATAGTACGCTGCGCGACTAACGCGCTGGAAAGCCTTTATAATACAACTGTAGGCCTAATTCAAAAAAGCTCTTAGAGCTAGAGGAGGAGGTTATTGTTGGATATATACTTGACCTAGATTTACAAGGATTTCCGCCTACTCTAGATACTGTATATAATATAGTAGATAAGCTACTTACTAAGCGCAGCACTGGTAAGGTTAGTAAGCAGTAGCCTAGGAACTTTGTCAACTAAACAGAAAAGCTCACAACGTGATTTAACTAACTATATAATTACTAGCAAGCTCTCTATAAGGATCCTAAGACTATAAAGGCCTAGTTTAAGCTTATATAATATACTAAGGTAGAGTATAGTATCTATAATAAGGATACCTATAATTTTAATAAGGCTGGCTTTATAATAGGTAAGATATTATCTTAGCTTGTTGTTACTAGCTTAGAGAGATATAGTCAGCTAAGGACTATACAGCTAGGTAATTATAAGTAGGTCAGCGTAATCTAGGGAATTAATGCTGCTAGGTGGCTAATCCTACTATTTATTATCTTCGCTAGCTAGTACTACCTCTCTGCCTAGTATAAGGGCAATAATATACTATACAACTAGGCTATTATAGTTAGTAATAATAGCTGGACAACCAATAAGATAGGAGTTAAGTGGCTAAAGCACTTTATTAAGCATATAGAGGGCAGGAAGGTTAGGGTATATCAGCTGCTTATCTTTAACAGCTATAAGAGCTACTACTTACTTAACTTTTAAGAACTCTGCAAGGAGAATAATATCTTCACTCTCTATATACTGCCTTATTTATTGTACCTCCTGCAGCTACTTAACATAGGCTACTTCTTGCTGCTAAAGTGTGCGTATAGGTGTTAGATTAAGAGCCTAATCTATAATGGCATTAATTACATTACTAAGCTCAAATTCCTACCAGCCTTCTGCGCTGCCTATAATTAGGTAACTATAAAGGACAATATCTGTGTAAGCTTTCAAGGCGCTGGCCTAGTCCTATATAATCCAGAGGTAGTAATATCAAAGCTTAATGTGAAGCTTCGTATGCCAACGCTACCTGCGCTAGAGGTCACCCTATAGGAGGCCAAAACACCTAGCAACGCGCGCGAACTAGAGGCTCAGTCAACAATAATCCGTAATTGGATACAGAGGCACCAGAGCTCATCACCTGCCTCTATTATCGCGGCGCTTGATCAGCTCAAAAAAGGCGCTGAGATGATGGTGCACTTAGCTGTGCTTATGCGCGAGCGCATTGCGAGTCTTAAGAAAGCAAATAAGGTAGCTACAGAGCGTAGAAAGCGTAAAAAGAAGCGGATTCAGAAGTGAGGCACTCTATCAAAGGGAGATAGAGAGGATATTATTGCTTAAAGGGAGGTTGAGAAATAATTAGATAGGGAAATGTGTTAAGGCAAGGCGCAATTAGGTGTAAGCCAGTAGGCTTTAGCACGCTGCACACGCTGTAGAGAGACTAGTTATAACTTACAAACGTGTCAGAAGCGTACTATAGATACTACTTAGTCTAGGATGGTTACTATATTAATATTATCTTGTTACGTTGTTGAGATAGATCACTGCAGAGGTAGAGAGGGTTGAAAAGTTCCTAACTTGCTTATATTCCCAACTCGCTTGTAAAGTACGTTAGAGAATTATTATAATATAACTTAAATTTTACCCTAATTATAGAGAACTCCCTATCCCTAGCTCTTATTATAGGTTATATAGGTGTAAAAAAGATCCTTATAATTGCACTAGTAGACTTATATATATAATTAGAGAATATAGACTTCTTACCCTATAGGGATTAGGAATACACCTATTAGGATATAAGTATCCCCTACCTAGTAAGGCTACTCTAACTACTATATTAAAGCTTAATCTTATATACCCCTATATTAAACCTTCTCTTCTTTAAATATACCTTGCTATAGTATTCTTACTATTATTACTACCTAATCTTAAAATCTAACACTAGGCTAATCTCTAGCTATATTATTTAATGGGACTCCTTCGTCCCTCTAAGAGAAGCTATATTTTAGAGAGACTTAGAGTATCTAGTACAATTCCCCTAAGTGCAACTTTTGATTATTAAAGATTAATTAATAACTATAAAGTCTTATCTAATTAACTAAACCTTAGCTTAGAGCTTCTAGAATACAAGGATATAATCTATTAGGTAATACTTAGAAAACCTCTAAGTATTAAAGAAAAGAAAACTTTATGCATTATTTAGTGCATTTATAAGATAGGATCTATTTAAATATTAAGATACTTATAGACTGCTATAGCTAATCCACTAGAAGTAGCTATAGATATTACTAATAATATTACTAGACTGTGTTATATTTATAAATATTTAGAATAGATAAAATCCTAAGGGTATCTCTATATTACCTACGCCTATTATCTTAAATACTACTATTCTAAAATATACTAATATACTATAGATAGTATTATAGGAACTAAGCAGTATAGCTATAAGGAGAAGTAAAAGGCTTCTAATTATAGAGTAAGTATATCCTATAAGTAAGGGCTAAGTAGACTACCTCTAATAGCTGTAACTAATAGTATTAATAAAAACTTCCCTATACTTAATCTAGGTGAAAAAGATAGGTAGGTATTAAAGATAGTTAAACTTAATATTATTAAAGCTATTTAGTAGACTTTTAGAGGATATAAAAAGGATATTGAAAAAAGTATAATATTATACCTACACAAAGGTTAAACTATATACTATATCTTAGATAGTATATCCTACTTAAGCCCTAGTATTTTACTTCTATTTCTGGGCTATAAGATACTTGCACTATTACTAGATGTAAGTAACCTCCCTCTAGAAAGGTATAAGAAAGAGGTGTTGGAAGACTAGGGTTTAATTGAATAAACGTACGCCTGAAGGGCGTACTAAAGGGTAAGTAGGTATAAAGAATCTGATTGTCTACTATGTGCTACTGTCTAGAGTAAGATAAGATAGAAGCTTTTATACCCCTACTAAGGCGAAGCTAAGGCAGGAGCCTTATTAGGAGCCTTAGCCTCAGCTGAGGCCTCAGCTGAGGCTGATCCTAATCACCTGATTAATTGACCAGAATTGATTAGGAATTATATATAGATACTAGCAACTTTTTACCTTGTGCGTTGAGTACCTTCTATATATTCTATCTTATCAATCTATGTACAAGTAAGCCTCTCCTTTGCCTACTTATTCTTTTTCTCTCCTTGTTACACGAAGTGGACCTATAATACCTCTCCTATTTATAATATCCCCCAGCTTCTCTACCTATATATAATTTGCCTTCCCTCTAGGATAGTGCCTATGCTTAGTGTAGACAAGAAGGAGTTCTCGCCTAATTGCATAGGGGAGGAGGCTGAAATCATACATTATCTATCCCTTAAAGTTACTGCTATCCTATAGTGTATACTCTTTTCCAGCTATCTTATAACGTATATTAATTAGGAGGTATACTATATACAAGTATCATTGTTATTATATAGGGGGAGTATTTATATCTATCTAAAGTCAATTAAGTAGGAGGTTAAGGTCTACCTCTCTACGCAGGATTATCTTAGATATATAAGTAACCC
>ML977567.1:87318-108966 GCA_010015725.1 Amniculicola lignicola CBS 123094
TATGTAAGCATCTAGAGGCCTCCCCTAGGGGGGGGGAGGGTTAAAACATTAATTAACGTTGTTAATTAGGATCAACGTATTAACTATAATTAACGTATTAACTATAATTATATATTAATTAATATTAGTAGTAAGGCTGGGTGTAGGGAACGCTCTTTTATATAAGTATTTAGGGGGGGGTAGGGGTTATAGTAGTATTAATAAGGTAGGCTACTTAATAAGGCTCTCCTCTGCGTAGCTATGTACGTAGTAGTTCCTAATCTATAGCCTATTATCTCCTCTATATAGCTACGTATACAGTAGATGACTGGATTTATACAACCTATGTTAAATAGGAGATACTAGGGCATAACAAAGGCTTAGCTATAGGCCCTCTCTACGTAGCTACGCATGCAGTAGGAGACTGATCTTGTCTTTATGCAATTGGTTGATCTAGGGGCGTATATAAGGCTTACTTAAGCCTCTCTGTATAGCTATATATATAGTAGTATAAGCTTCTTTGTACCTTCTCTGTGTAGCTACGTATATAGTAGGTATAAGCTTTATTATATAGTAGTAGTTTTGTTATTCCTTGCGAATCTATCTATTAAGGACAAAATCCTCTATATAGCTATATATATAGTACAGGGTCAGTTAATAGACTGATTAGTATTGGAAGACTAGGGTTCAATTGAACAAATATACGCCTAAAGGGTATACTAAAGGGTAAGTAGGCATAAAGAATCTGATTGTCTACTGTATGCTACTATCTAGAGTGAGATGAGATGGAAGCTTTTATGCCCCTGCTAAGGTGAAGCTAAGACAGGAGCCTTATTAGGAGCCTTGGCCTCAGCTGAGGCCTTAGCTAAGGCTGATCCTAATTACCTGATTAATTGAATAGAATTAATTAGGAATTATATATAGACAAGAGGTGCTATTAAAGCCTATAAAACCCTAAGAGTAAGTTAAGTATTTCTATAGTAGAATATTACTAAGGAGGGCCTTTAGTATAGATAAACTGAATAAAGTAGAGGTAAAATGGTTTAGGAGGGCATTATAAATACTAAGGCTAGAACTCTTAGAGCTAGTTCTAATAGTAATACTAGACTTACTTTTATTAGAGTAGGTTTAGGAGTTAGTAGTATTTCAAGATTAAAATCCTAACAAGTTTTATTAGAGACTAATCTAGTTTTTTAATATTATGTAACTAAAGAGATATTGCTATTTATAGCTATATATATACCTTAGCAACTAAATTATATATAATTAACGCTTGGTTACTTCTCAGGTATTATATTATATTGTCCTAAATATATGCTCTAGTCTCTATTAATCTATATATTCATTTCTAACACCTTCTATAGAGATAATATATATAAGTAACTCTAGCTCTTCTCTAAAGTGCTGCGTATTAAGGGAAACATAATTATACTTTAGTTATATACCTAATATCCTATAGATAAAGTATAATGCCTTCTCTGCAAAGGCCACTGTAGAAGAATTATTAAATAAGGAGATATTGCCCTAATAGTATAGGAACCTATAATTAAGACCCTCTTTCCTAGTACTGTTATAATATTACTGAGGTTAGAGACAGATAGGAATTAATATAGTATTATTACTATTATTATATCTATAAGCATAGGAGAAAAGCCTAAACTTACTTATTTAGCCTACTAGGATATCAAATTAATAATAGAGAGTTTATTTTACATTAAAAAGAGGATATTAAGCTACTATAGTAAGGTAATTCCTTTATAGTGTAAACTAGGAAATGTATAGGTACAGTAGGATCCAACCTAGATTCTCCTTCAATTTATTTATTATAAGGATTTGGGTAAACTCTCTAACTTCTATAATAAATACCTAGATAAGCTATTATAAGACTGCTCTAAATCTCTAAGTCTAAGGGGTATAGTTACTTATAGGCTGTAGTAGGTATTATAGAAGTATATAAGCATAGATAGCTATGCCTCAGCTATTAGTACTTATATTGCTATCTTTAGATACCTATATAAGCACTGTATTCTCTATAAATTATTACTCTATCTTAACTTATAAACCTCTACGCCTACTTATAGTTATACTTACTAACTCTATTTTTATTACTATACTCTAGACTTCCGTTATACTTACTACTATAACAAGCTACTTATAACTTAAGATATAGAAAGTACTTCTTATAAAGCTATATAATAACCTCCTCTTATACCTTAGCTTTGTTATATTTCTTATAAGCTGTATTATAGAAACAATCTTTACTATTAGATCCGTTAATTATACTTAGCTAACTGTAGAAGTAAAAAACCTATATCTAACCTTGAATCTCTAATATATCTTAACCTTTTTAACTATTATATCTATATAGTTTATAAAAGTAAGTATTTTAGTTATATATTATTGTTTAGTTGACTTAATTAGCATAATTAGAAGAGTATAGTTTCTTATTATAGTGGTTACATTAATCTTATACATTATCTATATTATAGGATATCTATTTTTGCTCCTAAACTACATCTCTAGTATTATTCCCCTAGTCTTATAAATTAAAGACACTAATAACCTTAGTGTATATTATATCTAGTCTTACCTTCTCGCCTTCTGTGATTTATATAGTTATTATATAGGATATTCTCAGCAATCTATTACTAATCACATTTCTACTTACTATTCTCTTTAGCACTTAGTTACTAAGTAGGACAAAGGTGGCTCCTGGAGCTTGATTCTCACTTATTAGTATTACTATTATAATATCAATTATAACCTTAGTTACTAGCCAGAGGATCTCTAGCTTTCTAAAGATAAGATAGCTCTATTTCTAGGGCGTAATTAAGTGCAGCGCTCTCCTGTTGGTTAGAAACTATTTAGCAATTCAATTAAAGTATTATAAAGGATTACTAGTAATACAATCTCCAGCTTATACTATAGGCTATAATCTATCAACTATATCTAACCTAAGGACAAGCCCCTTACTAACTCTGTAACTACCTTAGAGTATATCTAGTAGAAACCTAGAAAACCTATACAGGGTTTAGCCTATACCTAACCTAATACTACCTAAAAGTTCCCTAAGAGTTTAGTCTAGTAAGCCTTCTATTAGATAATTAAGCCCTAGAGGAGTCTACTCTTATATAAGAATTCATTAAGGAGTATATAAATTAGTACTTACTATATATTAGACTAATTAGTTACGCTCCTTTATAGTAGACCTAGAGTTACCTATAAGTACGTTTAGTTAGTTATTAGTAGAATTAGCATGTCCTGTAGAAATATAATAGTTAGAGATAAGATATAATATAAGGCTATCCTATAGTATAATACAATCCAATATTTTAGTTAAAGCCTAATAAAGTTAATTATCATTGTTTTGTTTATTTTAGTATCTGAATAATATATTTTTATAGGAAACCCTCCTCTATTCCACTAGTCTGATAATATAGACAAGCTAATTATACCTATAAATAGAGACCTAAATTATAGTAGTCTAGGATAGGGATAGTAACCTTTCCCCTACAAAGGCTTTTATAGAGACTACCTAGATTTAACTATAATTCTAAGCTAGATAGCTAGTAATAATATTACTATCCAGTAGGTAGCCCTGCAGATAAATATTGATTTACTAAATAAGTAATAGGTTATACAACTCTACAAATACAACTGGTATACGTAGTATATATAATCTAGGTGCTGTATATAGGGGTAGTTTATATCAGCTCTTATTCTCGTATAATAATAGAAATAGCTAGGCGGTTATTTAGAGTTGGGAAGGGAACTACCCCTATATATAAAAAGGACTAGAAGGATAGATTACAAACTCCTATAATATAAACTAGGACTACTTATTCTACCTCCCAGATATATTACTATCTAGTAATAGAGTAATTGTAGTATAGTATAGATTCTTAATAGTTCTCTATATTAGAATTCTAATATTTATAGGATATAGTTTAATGTAGTTAGCAATTAAGAATACTATATATTATACTTACCTATTAAGATAATAGGGACATTGAAAATCCCTCCCTCTAGCCCTATACTACTAATAGGAAATCTAGGATTACTTTAAAACTCTAATAAGACCAACTAGGCAAGCTGATGTTATACTAACAAAGGTACTTAGATATATTTTCCTCTTAGAAATTAGGGTATAAATTACGCTATAGAAGTCAACATCCTTAATAGCCTAATTAGAATTATAAATTTTAATAATCCTAGCAGTTCTTGTAGATTAGATAATCCCTACTTAGTAGTAGCTCTTAGACTAGAAGTAGAAGGTAATAGTAAGATAGTACTCCCTATCTTTATTACTACCTAAAGATAATAACCTGTAGATTCTTCTATATATATACTATATACTACTAAGGTAATACTAACCCTAGTAATATCCACTGTATTTTAGTTTCCTACTATCTATATAACTTAAGATTTAGATCCCCTATAGGCAGTTTAATCTTCTTAGCCTATATTATATATAGAGACTAGCTCTATTTAGAGTAGATTGGTAAAGGATTTTTTTTATAAAATACTATAAGAATGTTTATACTAAGATAAAAGGCTTATATACCCTAATAGGCAGGTCTTTTATATCTCTAAGAAAGCTAGCAGTAAATGGTAAAGAGTAAGCTCTAAATTAGGGGCGTTTCTAATCTTTATAGCTAAGCCACCAATAGTAAGGGTTAGTGGCGAAGGTAGGCAGTAATAATAGATATATAAGAACAGCATAGGGAGATAGGGAAGGATAAAGGGTAAGTAGTTAGTAAAGGGTAAGCAGCTGATAAAGGGTAGATAGAGGGTAAGTAGTAATATATAAAGCTAGTAAAGAGTAAATAGTAAAGTAGCTTGTATAGCAGGTAAGTGGCAAGGGGTATAGGCTAGGGTAAGGTACAGAATAATCCTTAAGAACAGAAGTGGTCTGTAATTTTAAGACCTGACAAGGGGGCGTAAAAGGGCAATAATTAAGCTAAAAGTAGTAGTGAGGCTGTGAAACTCAGTGCATCTCATAAGCGGTAAATACCGAAATAATTGATTACTATAGTATTCTTGAATTTTGTAATAATGCATTAATTTTCAAAGGGCACAACTCGTTTCTGGATTGTTGAATATACTTAAACAAGCCTTTTGAGTAACTAAATCTACTATCTCTTACACTAGTATATATAAAAAAGTCCTTGATAAATATAGCAATATTATAATTAAACTTAAGGACTATTGTCTTCTTGTTTTATAGTAGATAATATTATCCCTTTCCCTAATATTATACAAAATCTTTGGGGTACCTAGTATCCTATTCTCTAAGGAAATTAAATTTTAGAATAAGGATTTAGATGCAATCTACTTTATCTGCAAGTAGGCTTATAGAATATTTATAATATAGGGTACTCTTATACTGGATGCTCTTTAAAAGCTTACTATAGCTATATATAAGTTTGAAATTCTAGGAGGCTCCTATCCCTATTATCTCACGCACTATAGCTATATAATTAAGTCTCTATATCCTAGGAGCAGGTTAATACAGGATCTAGTTACACTCCTTTATATTACCTTTAATTTAGACTCCACTAATATAGAAGATAGTTTAAGGTACTCTATGTTACTATGTAATGTTTTCCTTTATTATAATAGTATAAGCAAATACTCTCCTTAGTAAGATAGAAATAACTATACTATCCTTCTTAGTAAGAGCTCTCCTAGTTACTAAAGACTTAGCTAACTTGTCTGTAGCCTATATACTTACCTAATCTTATAATACTTAGTAAGGAGTTACTTAAACACTCTAGTATATAAGTCTTTCCTTCCTAGCTGGTACTAATAATCCCCTAAACCTTAAGTGTGCAAACATATTATATAACCTAGCTAGATAGATTTTATCTTACAGTCCTTATGTTAAAGATATATCCTAATATCTTACTTAGTTTTAAGCTTCTAAAGAAGTAAATAGTATAAAATTACAACTCTATACCTCTATAGGATATGCTCTAGGGACTATTCACAAAGGCCTTTTTAGCCTTAATCACCTTCTATAGTAGGTAGCTAGAACAGAGATTAAAGTATCAGCTACTAGCATACCTAAGCAAGATAAGTATCTAGGTATTAATAGCTTAAAAGAGCTTAGAATTACACCCCTATACATATTAAGTGAAGGTGAAAGCTCTCCCAAAAGTACAGCGTTTAGGGACTTTAATAACTATAAGCTACTAGACGAAAGTAAAGAGAACAAAATAACTTAGTACTAGATAATTTAGAACAAGATTACTTAAGTTTATTACACTAACTGTTTCTACCTATCCTACTACTAAACCCTTATTTAACTAAATATACACATATTTTACTCTTTAACCTTTGTTAGTATAACTATTAGTATAAATTAGCCTTTTAGGAGGTTGTACCTCTCTATAGTACTTTAACTAGTACCCCTTATATATTATATTCAGATTACCTCTATGTAACTCATCTATTAATAAATAATAACCTGCTTTAGAGGCTTTTTATAGCCTATATAATTCCTCTAGTAAATACCTACCTTAGGATCTCTTACTTATATTGCTATCTTCTATACTCTAGTATAATAGTCTTAGTAATAATTAAGACCTATAGGGTAGGTTCTTATATTATAGATAGTTCCCTTAGGTACTGTATAATAATCTAGGGTATACTAGTATATTCTCTTCTTAAGAAACTCACCTTGTATAGTATAAGTCTTAAGCTCACTAGTTCTAGAACAGGACTTCTTTTAGGACTTGGTACTGAAATATTCATAAGAGTATATAAAGAGCTTTGAACTAAATAGGGACGTCTAGTCTAACTTAGGGGTCTATTAACCTCCTTATTTCATTTCTTAAATTGTATATATAGGCATCAATACTTTTAGCATAAGCTAGGCTAATATAACAAAGTTCTAAGTATAGCACAGTATATAGGTTGCAATATTAGACGTAGTTCTCAAAATATTTAATAGACTAGGACTCTAGATAGTTTAATTAACAAACGTAAGTGGTGTATAGAGGTAAGGCAAAGTAAATACTTAGCTTAGAG
This sequence comes from Amniculicola lignicola CBS 123094, assembly GCA_010015725.1. NCBI lineage: Eukaryota > Fungi > Ascomycota > Dothideomycetes > Pleosporales > Amniculicolaceae > Amniculicola > Amniculicola lignicola. The sequence goes on from ML977567.1 coordinate 94,330, forward strand.
TTTTTATAATAAGGGGCTATAGCTGTAGAAGAGACAGAGTAAGGTATACTTATAGAAATATATATATCTCTAGAGGTAGGGGTATAAAAGCACAATACTAGTAGTACAGGAACCTTACGTAGAAGATAAATACTAATAGGCTACTTACCTACTATCAGTTTCTAGGTTAATTCTACAACACTATATAGACGTATCTAAAAAGTCTCACTTAACTAAAGCCTATCTTAAATACTATATAAGGAAGCACAAGGTACACAGTTCCTATCTTATTAAATAATAAATAACTAATATAGGTAGTGTAATAATAATTGCCCTTACTCTAGATGTAAGAGGGATGGCATAGTATACTTAGATTATAATTTAATAAACACTTAACAGACTCAGTAACGTAGGTCTTTTCTATTTTCTTCTATATTGTTTCCTTACTAAACAGATACATAGACCTTAAAACTAAGCTTTCTCTTACAAAGACTATACTGTATAAGCTCTATTATATGCTATAAACTAGCTAAAAATAGCCTGACTATATGCAAGTTGATAATGTTAAGAGTAGTCAACTTACGCACAATATTATTATAGGACTTAGTCTTGCTAATAAATAATAACTGGAAAACTTCTATATCTATAGAAGATAGTCTCCTTCTAAAATAATACCTCTACAGCTAGAGAGTCCTAAAGAATCACTGCTAGTACAGGGACTAGCAGAGGAGTAGACTATTATATTAATATTAAACCCCCTCCCTAGCAAAGATTTGTGCATTAATCCTACTTTAATTAAAAATGGGTAGGAGAGTTGGATAGTAGATTTTGTTGTTAATTACACTAAAACTTAATATCTATTAAAAATATAAATGTTTATATCCTCCTCTAATATATATAAGGTTACCATTATACAAGTTAAAATAAAATAGTGAATCTAATCTATCTTTTATTTTGCTAGTAATAGATACAAAGAAGAATCTCTATAATAGATTATAGGGAAGAATATTTAAGAATAATCTCTAGTTAACGTGTTTTATAAGCGAGTCGCCATTACAAGCGAGTCGCCAGCCCCATTAACTTTCTTCACCATCCAACTATCAACCATCATGGCTCAACCACGTATTACTCAATCAAGCTATCAAGAAGCAGATATAATTCTTGCTATCTCATTAATTGAAAAGAATCAAATTAAAAGTGCTAGCTGTGCTGCCTCAATATATAACGTCCCTCAATCAACGCTACGCGACCGACGCGCCAGAAAGCCTCCACGACGCAATTGCCAGCCCAACTCAAAGAAGCTCACTGAGCTAGAAGAGGAGGTGATTGTTAGCTATATACTTGACCTAGACCAACGTGGATTTGCGCCTACGTACGAGGCTGTTCGCGATATAGCTAATAAGCTACTGGCTGCACGCAGCGCAGGCCAGGTTGGCGTCCAATGGCTGCGCAACTTTGTTAAGCGTAAAGACTCTCTTACAACGCGTTTCAACCGAGCCTACAATAGGCAGAGAGCCCTATGCGAGGATCCTATATTGATTAGGAGCTGGTTTAAGCTTGTAGAGCAGACAAAGGCCAAGTATAGTATCTATAACGAGGACGTCTACAACTTTGACGAGGCTGGCTTTATAATAGGTAAGATTATGACTCAGCTTGTTGTAACAGGGTCAGAGAGGAGAGGCTGGCCAAAGGCTATCCAGCTAGGTAATCGCGAGTGGGTCATGGTTATCCAGGGAATCAACGCTGCTGGCTGGGCTATTCCACCATTCATCATCTTTGCCGGCTAGTACCACCTATCTGCCTGGTACGAAGAGGATATCCTATATAACTGGGCTATTACTGTCAGCGACAATAGATGGACAACCAACAAGCTAGGAGTAGAGTGGCTGAAGCACTTCATCAAGCATACAGAGGGCAAGGTAGTTAGGGCACGTTAGCTGCTCATCCTTGATGGCCATAAGAGCTACCAGTCTCTTAAGTTTTAAGAGCTCTGCAAGGAGAACAATATCTATACACTCTATATACCGCCTTACTTATCGCACCTACTGCAGCCACTTAATATAGTCTGCTTCTTAGTGCTAAAGCGCGCGTACAGCTGTGAGATTGAAGATCTAATCTGCTACTATATCAACTATATCACCAAGCTCGAATTTCTACCAGCGTTTAAGGCAGCCTTTATACGGTTGTTTACAGCAGCTAATATCTGCTTAGCCTTCTAAGGTGCAGGCCTTGTTCCTCTCCAGCCAGATATTGTTCTATTAAAGCTGGATGTGTAGCTCCGTACGCCTACACCAGCTGCTCTGCTAGAGGCTCTCTGGGAAGCTAAAATACCGCGCAATGTACGTAAGCTTAAGGCTTAATTAACTCTAATCCGTGAGCGCGTTCAATGGTATAAGAGCTCCTCGCCTGCATCAATTATTCAGGCAATTAACCAACTTAAGAAGGGAGCTGAAGTTATGATACTCTTAGCTAAGCTAATGCATAACCAGATCACCAGCCTTAAAAGAGCTAACGAGGCAGCAACAAAGCATAGGCAGCGTAAAAAGAAGTGGATACAGAAGCATAGGAGCTTAACAAAGGGAGAGGGAGAGGATATACTTGCCCAAAAGGAGGCTAACTAGTAGAAAGAGCGTGAATGGCGTCAAGGTGGAGAGCAATCAGGCCTTAGCCGCTAGGCTCTAGCGCGCTGCAAGAGGTGCAGAGAGACTGGGCATAACTCACGTACGTGCAAAAAAGATACCTTAGATACTGCTTAATCTATTTTATTAATTTCTCTATATTATCTTAAAACGTGGTTGAGATGTGCAGCTATAGAGGTGCACGAAGTTGGTGGGGCTGGCGACTCGCTTGTAATGGCGACTCGCTTATAAAACACGTTATAAAAAGAACAGGAATTATATAGCAAAGATAACTATAATAACAAGTGCTATATAGAGGGTGTACTAATTAGTATAGACTTAGCTGAGTTTTATAGCTAAAGTCCACTATAACTAGGTATAAAGTGGTTGGTATTGTGGATCTATAACTGGTATAGTAATTCCTAATTTTTATTTAAAGATAGCTTACAGGAACATGAATAGTATAAAGAGCTATTAGAGTATTATTTTAGAGACCTATATATCACTATAGTAGAAAGTAATATCCAGGCTAGGTGGCTACATACTAAGGTGATTGAAGCTATGTTCTCTAATAGCGAAAAGGGAGAACTCGTCACTATGTATACATATTTCAATAACTAAGAAGAGATACTTAGAAATGTTGAGCCTAAAGATATTCATAGAATTAATGGTTAATTATTACAACTCAAAGACCTTCTCCTAGTTTATTTTCTAAACCTTATTTCCCATTGAGGATTCCTACACTAGCCAGTATTTATAGTAATTTTACAAAGGAGGGTATTTAATAGCCTTATCAAATGTATACTATAGTTAAATATAGTTTCTAGGCACGAACGTGTAATTGATAAGCTTAGCTTTCAGTGTTTATCTATAGAACAAAGGCGGTATAATATAAAAGACTGGAATAATAAGTATAAGGTGTTTGGAGAAGATAATGCTCTATAGTAAGAGTCCTAGGTTTATTTAATAGATTATAATGAAAGCCTTATAAAGTATATGTAAAATTATTATCTAGAGTATTTATAGGCTAATAAACAGAGTTGTAAAAAGAAACACTGCTATCCAAAAAAAAACCGAAGCACGTTAATACTGAGGGCTAATGTAATATTATCCATGTCTAAGCATTAATTACACTCCTAGCTTAGGAAGTAAATTTTTATATTCTAATTTTTTGCTACAGCGTGCTGCGCTTAAGTATTTCTTATCTACTAATTAAAGTGGTTTATCCTTACTATATGGGTTTACCAGATAGGAACTCCCCAGAGATATTCTTTAATTAATCTAGTAGTTATAGTCTCCCTTATAGCAATAGAATACCATCTCTATCTTCTTGGATTGCGATATATTAGTAATAATTTCATTAATTACTACTACCTGTAATTTGTCTTAATGCAAAAGGAAAAATAATAGGTCTTAGCCTAAACTACTAATCTTTGTTACTATATTTTAAATATCTAATCTATTAAGTTAGCAGAGGTGTGTAACAGTGTTATTTTAACTTAAAAGTAGTATAAAATTAATTTTCCTCTCTAATAGCCTCTGGTTAGTAGTTATATTAAGAGAGTATATAGATGTTAGTAATATAATTATAGTCTGAAATCTTTCTTAAACTAACCCATTCTCTAGTGCTAGATGTAATATCTAGTAGTAAGGTATTTACTCCCTAGGGGCGGATTAATACTCTATATTAAAGCTAGAAATATAATATTCTACTTCTAGGTTCTCTTTTAGAGCAAAGTCCTTAAAGAATAGCATCAATATTAATATATAAGCCCTATATTCAGTTAAATATCATTATTTTCTACCCTCTTAAGCCTTCTAGATAGATAGAAGGTATAGCAATAACTTGCTATTATATTTATAGTGTTTATAAGGAGCAGAGATAGATAGAATAGTTTAGAGAGAGTAAGGTTAGAAGATACCTTGCCTACTATATCATTTATAAGCTTTAGCTTCAAATTTATCTTATAGTATAGAGAACTTGCTTATTAGGTATTTAGCTAATATATTTCTTTAGATATTATAATATACTGGCAAGCGAGCCGCTAAAGCAAGCGAGCTGCCACCCTAACAAACTGTCTGCAACCCACTACCTTTCTACTACAATGGCTCCACCAACTAATACCCAGTCAGCCTACAAAGAAGCAGATATTAATATTGCTATCTCCTCTATTAAGCAAGGCTAGATTTGAAGCGTAAATTGCGCTGCACAGACGTTTAATGTCCCTTGATCAACCCTCCGTGACCAACGCGCTGGAGTCGCGTCATGACGCAATTGTGAGCCAAATTCAAAGAAGCTTACAAAGCTAGAAGAGGAGGTGATTATTGGATATATACTTAACCTAGATTCGCGAGGCTTTTCGCCCTCTCTAGGTGCTATGCGAGATATAGTAAATAAACTGCTTGCTGAGCGCAGCGCTGGCTAGGTGGGCAAGAAGTAGCCTAGGAACTTTGTTAACTGGACTACAAGTATCAAGACGTAATACAACCAACCGTATGATTAACAGAGAGCCCTCTGTGAGGATCCTGAGACTATTAAGGCCTAGTTCAAGCTTATACAGCATACTAAGGCGCAGTATAGTATCTGTAATAAGGATACCTACAACTTTGATAAAGCTAGCTTCCTTATAGGCAAGATATTGTCTCACCTTGTTGTTACTAGCTCAGAGAGACGCGGCCAGCCAAAGGCTATACAGCTAGGCAATCGCGAGTAGGTTAGTATAATCCAGGGAATCAACGCTACTGGGTGGCTAATTCCACTATTCATTATCTTTGCAGGCCAGTACTACCTCTCTGCCTAGTACAAGGGCAATAATATACTATATGATTGGGCTATTGCAGTTAGTAATAACGGCTGGATAACTAATAAGATAGGAGTTAAGTGGCTAAAGTACTTTATTAAGCATATAGAGGGCAGGAAGCTAGGAGCATGTTAGCTGCTTATCTTTAATAGCTATAAGAGCTACAACTTACTTAACTTTCAAGAACTCTGCAAGGAGAACAATATCTATACTCTCTATATGCTACCTTACTTATTGCACCTCCTGTAGCTACTTAATATAGGCTGCTTCTCACTGCTAAAGCGCGCATATAGGCGTTAGATTAAGAGCCTGATCTAAGATAGTATCAATTATATCACTAAGCTCAAATTCCTACCAGCCTTCTGCGCTGCCTACAATTAATCAATTATAAAGGATAATATCTGCGCAAGCTTTCAAGGTACTAGCCTAGTCCTATACAATCTAGAGGCTGTAATATTAAAGCTTGATATAAAGCTTCGTACGCCAACACCACCACCTGCACTAGAGGTCACCACCTAGGAAGCTAAAACGCCTAGCAACGCGCTTAAATTAGAGGCTTAATCAACCCTGATCCGTGATTATATACAGAGGTATCAGGGCTTATCACCTACCTCTATTATTGCAGCACTTGATCAGCTCAAAAAGGGTGCTAAGGTAATAGTGCACTTAGCTGTGCTTATGTGCAAGTGGATTGCAAGTCTTAAGAGAGCAAACAAGGCTGCTACAGAGCATAAAAAGTGTAAAAAGAAGCAGATCCAGAAGCGAGGCACCCTAACAAAGGTAGATAGAGAGGATATTATTGCTCAAAAGGAGGTAGAGCAACAGCTAGAGGAGGAAAAGCATTAGAATAGGGTATAATCAGGTGTAAGCCAGCAGGCTTTAGCACGCTGCACACGCTGCAGAGAGACTAGCCACAACTTATAAACCTGCTAGAAGTATACTATAGATACTACTTAATCTAGGACAACTTCTATATTAATATTATTATGTTGCGTTATTGAGATAGATTGCTGTAGAGGTAGAGACAGTTTATTAGGGTAGCAGCTTGCTTGCTTTGGTGGCTCGCTTACCAGCATGTTATAGGTCTAGGTTTTCATAAACTAATTTGTAGATTCTGTTGGATATAAACCCTAGCTAGAGTACTATACAACTAATCTAAACTAACTATCTAGGGTACTTAGAGAATATAAGAGTCTCTTTTATACAACTTTTTAGTTGCTTTTCACATTAGCTCTATAAGTATAATAGAGTACCCTATTAAATTAATACTAAACAAATTTACCAATATATATATCTTGCTCTAGGTAACAGAGTATTACAACCCTAGAAATTATTTTTACTATACTAGAGTATACATTTTTTATTATATATATAGAGTCCTTCAAAAGTTATTTAAATAGAAGGGATAATTTTATCTAGTAGAGCGAGTTCTCTTAAGTTTAGCATAACTGGACCAAGTACCTTAGTGTACTTAAAGAATGTCTTAAAGCTTAAAATCATCCCTATAATAGTTTAGACATTCTAAAACAGTTAAATCTAACTATTAGGAGTAGAGGCTCTGTAAAAGATATAGTTTAGTTTAAATAAGCTCTTAATCTTAGTAGCATTATTAATACTCTATAAGGGAGAGTGTCCTTAAAGGTAATAAATAGTGCTTTTATTATAAATACTACTATAACTGCAGGTGATTTTTACCTATATATCTCTTATATAGTAAAGATAGTATTCAATTTCCTATATAGTTTTAGTAATAGTTAATAGTTTTAGGGTTAACGTATATCTTTACACCGCTATGCTAATATAGGTAGAATAGATATAATCTGAAAATCTTTCTATAACAGATAGTAAGGCTCTAGAATATCTAGAGCTTGTATAAGCTATCTATTATATAAAATTTAATCAAGATTCCTCTGCTTTAAGTTACTTAATAGCTGTCTCTATCACTTCTCTTTAACAATATTACCCTAATATTGATTATATTAAATATAAAGATACTTCTCTCTGTTACTAGGTAGAGAATGTTGTATATAATACTCCTGGATTTAAGATATAGTATATAGCATTGCACCTAAATATTACCAGCTGTTCTATATTATAGTATAAATTAGTATACTATAGTAAAATATATCAATAACCTACTACTTATCTAATCTTGTACTATCCTTTTAGGTAGCTTTAAGTCTGTATTTTCTATATAAATAGCTTAGATAATACTACTCCTAGAATTAAAGCTTAGGATAGTTGCCTACTTCTAGTAGCTTTTCCAAAGTTATCCCAGAATTTATTATTGTAGTATTAAGATTATTAGAATTTACCAAGATTGGTATATAGTAATTAAAATCTAGAGAGTAATACCCTTAACAATCTTCAGACTAAGTAGAGCTACTATTAAAGCTTAAGTGTTTTAGTTATACCTAAGTAACTCTCTAGAATAGTATAGTAATAGTTATAGAGCCTACTTATTTGTTAGTAATAGTATTTTAGATAGAAATAGATGTCTTTTCAACTCAATTAAGCCTTAAAATATTTAGTACCTCTACTTTCTAATCTTCTGTTCTACTATAAAGGTTCTAACCACTCTACTTTATTAGAATTCAATAGTATTATAAAGTAACTTAGACTGGGCACAGATAGTCTAGGAGGGATAATAATAGAGTATTACTAATAGGCTGGGAATATAACATATTATGCAAAGCCTTGTAAATCCTTATCAACAAAAATATTCTATTATACTCTTTATTAGAAGGGACGCAAGTGTAACTACCTAAATATAGCTATTTTATCAATATTGTATAAGATGATATAGATATAGTATCTCTCAATTATCTATAGATGAATCTATAATAAGTAATAACTTATATATAATTATTAGGGCTACTAACCTAGATTCTTTATATAGCTGACACCTATCCAAGTATAACAATATTAGTTACCCCTACTATAAGATAGAGTAGTTAACTAGTAACTCTAAGCATGATTTCTTATAGATAGTAAACACAATATTCTCTTAACTAATATAGCTATTTATTAACGTAGTTTGTATCTTTATAGATAATTTCCCTATAGTCTAAGACGCCCTTAACTATATCTCTAAATAGGCCTATCTAAGTATACCATTTGAAAATAAATAGAAACTAACCTTTGTAATTATAATATCTAATACTATATAGGATAAGAATCTTCCTAATTATAAGTTTATTTATTGTGTAGAGAAAATCCCATTAGTAGAAGAACTAGAAAGATTGAGGGAGAGTATAACCTAGGCTATATATATTGTACAAAGCGTAAGAAGGGATTATTCTACGTTATTCTTATTTACCTATATATCTAGACTCTTTGAAACTATATTAAAGCATATTGCAAGTATAAACACAGAGGTATTTAACTTTATCTAGGTAGTATATATAGGTAACTAGGACATTGCAAACTTAGTAATATATCTCTTAACTTTTATAGAATTAAGTGTAGTAGTAAAAGTAAATATAGACTTTGTTATTATATTTGTTGCTTTAGTAATACTTATAGATAGCCTACCTCTAGAGATATATTACAAGTATTAATAGTCTAGGCATTTATACTTTACTAACTAGTGCTAGGTTTTAACTATTATATAGTCTTTAAGCGTATCTATTTATTATATTACTCTAAAGTACTGCTAAAAAGCTTTAGCTATCCCTTAACTACTATACTATTAGAACGTCTAGAAGTAATATACAGTAGAATATATAAAGAATGTATAGTATATAATATTCTATCTTTAGTGTACTAAAGGAATACCCTTCAGTTATTATTAGCTAACTGGGTCTTATTTAAGATATCTATCTCCTGTCTAATTTGCCTTTGGAATAAACCTAAGTATACATTTTAATACAACTATACTATATATAATATATACTCTAGTATATTTGGAGATAGAATGCCTAGGTTAGAATATAATTTCCTTTTAGAGGAATATCTTATCTATTAACAAAAACAGAGACTCTAAGTACATATTAAACTACCTACCGCTAGAAGCCAACTTCTTATATTAGATAGTGGTGGTGTTTATAGTGTATTAACACTCTAGGTGCTCTATTCGCTAGACTATTATTAAAATCTCCTATATCCTATTTATAAGGATTTTGACTTAGCTATTAGTATAAGCTCAGGTATTTCTTCTCTTAACGCTACGCTCTATATTACTAACATAATCTAGGTAGACTAATACTCTTAATGTTTCTATTATATTAAAGTATTAACGATTGTATTTATATCTTTAAGAGTTTATTACAGTGAATTTTTCACTATTAAAGAGAATATAGGAGATCCTTATTATCTCTTATTAATAGTTTTATTGCTTTAATCTTAACTAATAGCTTATATAGAGTAAGTAAGTTTAAATTATATACTAAGGAGGTATATAGTAGTAATACTCAGCTTTTTAGCCAGCTGTAGTATTACCTATCTAGCTTTAAGGTTACAGTTACTACAACTATAGTAATAAACTCTAGATTATATATTCTTTCTAATTATAATAGTTTAAGAGCTAGATATAGTAAGTAACGCTACTTCAGGTTCAATTCTTAAGCTTTCTAACTACTTATAGGATACCAACATTTCAGGCTAATAAATAACAATAATAAGGTGCTACTGTACGATGCATAAGTCAACCCTATTCTTTTAACTAACTAAGGCTAAGATCTAGGTAGTACTTGTACAACTTTAGTAGCACTATTATATTTCCTAGCAAAGTTTATCTAAGGACTTAGATTCTTGCAAGATAGAGGTGCTAGTAAATATAATAATCCTATTAACCCTGTTGAATAGGAATCTAAAGCTATTTAGAAAAGCAACCTAGATATTGCTATCTTATTTGGTACTAGATATACTTAGCTACCTCCTACTCCTATTAGTATCCCCTAAAGACTTAGGTTTTAGGACTAGTTTGTCTTATAACTACTCTGCCTCTTCAGCTCTTGCTTAGATACTTAAGAGATTTAGTATAATTACAAAAATCAACTTAGTTTAGAGAGATATACTAGATACTTTTAGGTGAACATAATTTTAGAGACTAAATTAGAACTTAATAATGTAGAAAAGCTTCTAGAACTTAAGTATTAGGGAAATGCATTTTTGAAGATATATAACTTCCTTAGCTTAACTTTAGTACTCTTTACTTCTTCTTTCTTCTTTGAACTTGCTAAGTAACTAGTAATAATTTATAAATTATATATGTGTTATAGGTCTATATAATGCTGAAGCCTAGATACTTATATATTAATTATATATATCAAATAATAGTTTCCATTAATATCTTACCTTAATAGAGATATATTTTTAGGTAACATAAATAATAAAAGTCTTTGCTTAACTTGTAGCCAATATTAAAAGGCTATTATATTTAAGATTTGTAATCTTAAGTAGTAGGTATCTTTGTATATTAAGTTTAATTAACTTTAAAAGTTCTTTACTAGTGGGTTTCCTTAATTAATTAATACCTTAGTTAAAAATTAATCCCTAGATTTACAATTTAGGAAATCTAACTACTATATAATATTAGAATATATAGAGATAGGTAAATGCGTATATAGAACATCCAAAAAGAGAGGAATAGTGAATAAGGGGGGTCTGCAGCATAAAAAGAGGAAATGTTAGATTTGAAAGCATTGTTATATATAAAGTATAATATATAAAGTCAAGTTATATCTACACTTATCCTATACTATATTACCTTTTATATAGGTACTACGCCTTCTTAGAGTAATAAGAGAGATAATATATAGTTAAAGTAATATTAATAAAAAAGTAGAGTATATAAGATATACAAAGCAGTATAGGGGTTAATTAAGTAGATAGTAAACTAAGAAAAATGCGTATCTAAAGATATCTATATCTCTTAAAATAATCCTAGTCAAACTATTTCCTAGTAATGTTAGGCTAATTACTCTGAAGGAAAGGAAGTATAGGTAATTATAATACTATATTCTCTATAGCCTAGTATTTATTAAGTTTACTAGTATTCTTATACTCTAGGCTTATATTATATAATAAATTAGAGTCTATACTAGAAGATTATCTATACCCCTTAATACTTTCTAGGTATACAGTGAGGTTGGTTCTAATATAATATATACTTTGACTACTGTCTAGTAAATTTTTATGCCCAGCTACACAATCAAAAATGCTTAAGGTAGGGACTATCTTAATGCGATTAGTATCCTCTTGTTATCCCTATAGATTATACTGCTATAAGCTTAGTTAATTAGTATATAAACCTTGTGTTATATTAACTAGGGCTTGAGAAATTATCATAGGTAGTAGGTTATAGCAAACGAAGCTTAACCTCCAGTGGTCTTAATAGATATATTAGATAAGAACAAAGAGGGTAGTAACTAAGAAGATAGCTCTAACAATTCAGGATATAGTAATAAAAGCTACTATTTAATAAGGTAGGGTAAAGGTGGAAAGTAGAGTAGGGCCTAATACTATAGCTTTAGGGAAGCCTAATATAGTAGAAGTACTAAGAGGTATACTACTTAGAGCAGCTGTAGAGGGGTAAGAGGGTAGTTTAGGCTATAGTAAATCTATAGATAAATATAGATCTAGTAATATTAATGTAAAGAGGGTAGTTACGCTTAATAAGACTAAATAGTAGAGAATTAGAGTGGATAAGATTGGTGGGGTAGGAGTTAGAGATAAGCATAGAGCCTTAGATAATGTAATAAGTATTACCTATAATAAGGATAGTAGAAGTAGTATAGTTAAGCTTAGCTAGGGCAATAGGACTAATATACTAAGGTGGGGTAGTTATAGTTTAGCTATTAGGCTATTTACTAAAGATATAGTTAAGAGTTACTTAGGTATAGTTAAACTTGTATTAAACAGATACCTAATTACTATAGGTAGGAGTTGTAAATACTAAGGTAAGGTTAGGAAGGTAGTATTAAGCCAAGGATTTTGCCTTCCTAACTAAGGTTAGCCTAAAATCGCCTCTTTAGCATTTTAGGTCTAGACTAACCTACTACGTCCTATAGTGTTAATATATAGTGCTATAGCTATTATACAAGAAATAGTTCTTAGGTATATAGTTTAATAAATAAAATAATATTAGATATACTCTACCTACGTAGTATATACTTATATAGCTACCTTATATACTATACTTCTAGTATATACAATTAAATAGTATAGTAACTATAAATGGTAAACTTACCCCAGAAATAGCATAGATACGCGATTCGTGCCCTATAAGCATTTACACCCTATTATAACTTAGTATAGTAAGGTTTCTATCTAAAGCCTTACTAATCGCGAAAGCTATAAGGCTTAGTACCTAATATACCTATATTTAAAGCATTTTATTAGTTGCGTTAGCTTGGTAAAACACTATTAATTAATTGGAAGGGCTTTTTATAGAAACAAGTCATAATCCCTATACTTAAAACTTATTACTCTTAATTAAACCAGCTGTAAAATATATCCCTGTTGACCTATATATACTACACTTATATATCTATATATATTAGTATTGTTAGATATATAGCATAGGTTAGGTACTTATAATCTATGCTAAGCTTACTAAAAGGGTAGTGTAACTAGGATTTAGGAGAGAGATTATATAGTAGTAGAAAGATTAGGGGAGCTTTAGACACGTCTCCTTGTAAGACCAACGCTATCTAGGTATATCTAAGAATAATAATTGTAATAAATTTATATTATCTACCTTATATATGTTTATATATGTTTTCTAATAGACTATTACTATCCCCTAGGTTATTTTTACCTCCTTGCTCTCCTAATATTACATTAACTAGCTTAGTATAGGTTTGATAAACTTCTATTATCTATAGTACTATCTATTTGATATAGCACTAAGTTGCTACTACTTTAGTCCCTAGTTTATTAAGCTACTTGCAGAAATTCCCCTATATTTCTACTATAGCCTCTGTTAATTCCTTTACCTATACTAAAAGCTTGACTAACTCGTTTATAAACTAGTTATTAACCTTAGAATTCTTAGTTAAAGTGATATACGTATTGCTATAGAGGAGAGGATCTTAACCTACTCTATCCTAACCTAAGCCTATATCCCACTCTAATTTAGGGATAGTTGGCAGTAGTATACCTATTTAGTAGTAATGTTCTAGATATAGGAGCCTATTATAAGATAATGTTGCTTTAGCTCCTATCTTAGGTATTTTAAGGAACTAGTTGTTGTTTTCATACGTAAAGGACTCTATTAGGACTTACTTAGATAAAATATCTAAAGTGTAGATATCTTTATAGTAGTTAAAATTTCCATCTAAACTATTAGGTTACTAGAAAGATAATAGGTAGTTTAGAAGCTAAATCTAAACCTGTATATTACTATATCCTAGTAATAAACACCTGCTACTAATATAATACACCCTATATATATTCCTATAATTACTTGTAAAACACTTAAGGCTATCCTACCTTAAAAAGCCTCTACTTTTAGGCACTTATAAGCTACCCTTTACTCCCTACTATCTCTTAGTTACTATAGATTATTACTACACTTATTTTAAGGAGGAGATACTTATTAAGCTTAAATCTAATAATCTATAGATGTTAGAAGACTAGGGTTTAATTAAATGAATGTACGCCTAAAGGGTATACTAAAGGGTAAGTAGGCATAAAGAATCTAATTGTCTACTATATGCTACTATCTAGAGTGAGATAAGATGGAAGCTTTTATGCCCCTGCTAAGGCGAAGCTAAGGCAGGAGCCTTATTAGGAGCCTTAGCCTTAGCTAAGGCCTCAGCTAAGGCTGATCCTAATTACCTAATTAATTAATTACAATTAATTAGGGAATTACGTTTAGATACTAGCAACTTTTTACTTTGTAAGTTAAGTATCTATACATTCTATCTTATTAATCTATATACTAGTAAGCCTCTCCTTTACCTACTTATTCTTTTTCTCTCCTTATACAAAGTGGACCTATAATACCTCTCCTATTTATAATATCCCCTAGCTTCTCTACCTACGTATAATTTGCCTTCCCTCTAGGGTAGTGCCTATACTTAGTATAGGCAAGAAGAAGCTCTCGCCTAACTATATAGGGGAGGAGGCTAAGATTATATATTATCTATCCCTTAAAGTTACTACTATCCTGTAGTATATACTCTCTCCCAGCTATCTTATAATATATGTTAATTAGGAGGTATACTATATATAAGCATTATTATTATTATATAGGAGGAGGGTTTATATCTATCTAAAGTTGGTTAAGTAGG
>ML977567.1:109073-122970 GCA_010015725.1 Amniculicola lignicola CBS 123094
TATTAACTATAATTAACGTATTAACTATAATTATACGTTAATTAATATTAGTAGTAAGGCTAGGGTGTAGGGAACGCTCCTTTATATAAGTATTTAGGGGGGGGTAGGGGTTATAATAGTATTAATAAGGTAGGCTACTTAATAAGGCTCTCCTCTATATAGCTATATATATAGTAGTTTCTAATCTATAGCCTATTGTCTCCTCTGTATAGCTATATATATAGTAGATAACTGGATTTACATAACCTATGTTAAACAGGAGATACTAGGGTATAATAAAGGCTTAGCTGTAGGCCCTCTCTACATAGCTATATGTATAGTAGGAGACTAATCTTGTCTTTATATAATTAGTTGATCTAGGGGTATATATAAGGCTTACTTAAGCCTCTCTATATAGCTACGTATATAGTGGTATAAGCTTCTTTATACCTTCTCTGCGTAGCTATGCACGTAGTAGGTATAAGCTTTATTATATAGTGGCAGTTTTGTTATTCCTTGCAAATCTATCTATTAAGGATAAAATCCTCTGCCTAGCTATATACGCAGTACAGGGTTAGTTAATAGACTAATTAGTGTTAGAAGACTAGGGTTTAATTAAATAAATGTACGCCTAAAGGGTGTACCAAAGGGTAAGCAGGTACAAAGAATCTAATTGTCTACTATATACTACTGTCTAGAGTGAGATAAGATGGAAGCTTTTATGCCCCTACTAAGGTAAAGCTAAGGCAGGAGCCTCATCAGGAGCCTTAGCCTCAGCTGAGGCCTCAGCTAAGGCTGATCCTAATCACCTAATTAATTAATTACAATTAATCAGGGAATTACGTTTAGATAATAGATATTATAGGACCAAATAAAAATAATATTTAATAATATAGTTTAAGATTTAAATTGATATTAGACTATTAATACTCTGTAAGGTAAATACCAGATCCTCCTTTAGTAGAAGAGAAGATAGTTGTAGTAGAAAAGCCTAGCCTAAGCTTAGCTTAGAATATTACTAATCTGTTTTACATCTTCCCCTAATCTAGTATCTTTACCTAGGGCTATACTTTAAGATAGTAGGTAGAATATAACTAATATAGCTACTATAACTAATACTAGGTATAATATAACTACCCTTACTAAAGGGGACTTTGTTCCTTCTTTACTATACAAGGAACCCAATAATAGGGGCAATATAGCTGAAGTTGCTATTCCACTTATACTAGCTCCTTCTTTTACTAACTAACCTTGCTAGGGTAATAACCTTATAAGTATCCCAATTAATATATATTTTATTACTAACCTATATAATAGCCTTTCTTAATTATTACTTTGCTAGTTATAGTAGTAAATATAGCTACTCTAGCCTCTATTCTCTTTTAAATCTAGGTAACTAGCTTTGTATAATAGACTTATAGGAAAAGGGAATTATATAGAAGTAGATATAGTAAACATAAAACAAGTATCCTACTTTTCTTTAGTTTAGAAACACTCTTAGTAAAGGCTTAGCTTATCCCTTAAAATTATAATAACCTTTAATCTAATCTTAGTATATATTTAGTAAAGTTTAGCCCTAGGGGATAATCTTTATATAGCTTACTACCTAACCCTAATAGATAACTCTGCTAGAACAACTCCTATAGACCCTACCCTACTAGAAAAGGTAGTACTAGAGTACTAGATATATAGTTAATTAAAGCTGATAAATTATAGGCTGACCTTAGAGCTAATCTTGTTATCTATACTATAGTACTTTAGTAATAAACCTATAAGTACTATATATCCTTATAAGTACTATTTAGTCTTATCTAATATATAGTTGGTAAGATTCAAAGGGGGTAAAGAGAGGTTAAACTTAAATAATAAAGAAGTAAAGTTCTTATCTATAAGATACAGGATTTTAAATTAAAGGAGAAATATCTATATAAAAGTCTTAAGAATATAAAAGTAGTTAAAAAAGGGATATAAGAGATAATAGTTAAACTTAGTAGGGCCTTTAAGCAAGTACAAAAGTAACTTACTAATACCTAAGAAGGGTTAATAGCTAAAGAGAACTAAGCAGGGCCACCTTATAAGGTTTTAATACTCTACTTTTAGCTAGCAAATATAAGAGTATAGCTTTTACTTAAAAACGTTCTCCTAGCAAAAGGTAAATATTATACTTTAAGCTAATATATTAAACAGCTTATAAACGCCAACATAAAGCTTAAAGAGGCTCTACATGCTAAGTCTAATATCTATACTACTTATTACAAAGAACTAGATTAAGTATATATTAAGATTACAAATCTGAAAAAGATTATAGAGTTAAGTAATAAAGATAGGGGGTGTTATAGGAAGAAGAGTTGTAGGAATATAGATAAATTGACTATTTAGGCTACTAGTATATAAACCTTAATTTATATTATTTCCTACTTTATTGTATATCTTAAGATCCTGGATTTTCTTATTTAAGTTATAATCTAGGGGGAATATAGTTACTTAAGCTTATATTATAAGTAGAACTAGTAACTTTATAGGTAAGGTATTGTCTAGGAAACTCCCTTATTATAGCTTTCTAGAGGGGCAGACTTTAAGGAATCTATAAATTTTTAAAGTTCCTTAGAGCTCTTTAGAGCTACTAATGTTTCTCTAAGCTCTTCTAAGAAATTGCTAAAAGGTGTTACTACACTTTAAACTTATAGACTATTAAACTCTATATTATTTATATCTTTCTATATAAGTGCTTTTATAGTTAGTAATACTATAGTACTTACCAACTTTAATATAACTATTAACATTAGATATAGAGATACTTGACATATAAATATACTAGAATAAGAACCTATTATAATATAAATAGACAAGTCTAATAAGTACCTAGTATAGTTAGTAACATTATAGTATTTTCATGTTATTATTAACTAGCCTCTTTAATAATAGTTTTTATATCCTTTACTATAAGATAAGGATTTAACACTATATCTAATAAGGAAACTCTAGGTTAGCTATAAACTATTCATAAAGAGCCTTTATAGGTAAAAGCTATAAGTACTCCTAGCATATATAGGTTTACTACATTAAATATAGCTTTATATTGAGATTTTCTAATTAATATAATCTAATAAGGTATTTTGTTTCTATTATAGTCTTTTTCTTAAGCTAGATAATATTCCCTGTTTACTAAGTGTATACAATTATAGAAATGGGCTAGGTCTTCTAGTCTTAGCTTAATTATCCTAGGGTAAGACCTTTGCGCAGATTTCTGTAGGAGCTTAAGGTTAATAAGCCTATCTATACTATTAAACTTATGTTTATTCTTAGATTAGAGTTTTAAATCTTAATTATAATTCTATCTAGTTGCTAGAAAACGCGTAGTATACTTCTCTATTAGTACTTACTATTAACTTAGGTAAGTCTCTCTCTTTTTATGTTGATTCAGATATACAGAATTTAGCTGCACTAGTATATATTAAAAGATAGGATACTAGAACTAACCTTTTCTATTACTCTAATACCTACCTCTTAGTAGGCTCTACAGCAAAGGCTACTTAAAATAAATAATATAGATTATTTTATTAGATATTATAGTAGAAGTACTATAGCTTTAGAGATAGAACCTAGTATAATAGAAGAAGGGAAAAAGTAAGAGGATATAAAGAGTTTTATAGCTGCACTTTCTTATAAGAATAGAAATCTTTAGTTAGAGATTACCTTCTATAGAAAGTGTTTTAAGTATACTACTTAGTTTTAAGATATAGTTTCTAAAGTGTCTTAAGACATTCTTTATAAGTGTATTATTAGCCTTTTTAAAGAGGCTAATCTTTCTACTATTAAGTATATTATAAACCTTCTTTACAATATAGTAGATACCTTCTAAGAGGAAGAGGATACAGCACTAAGTAAGTTTATTATACCTTTTAGAGTCCCTTATAGCAGGCTAGAGATATCTAGAAACTTAGAATTATAAATAAATTTGATATTCTATATATCTATTAACTCTTAACTCTAATTAATCCCCTAATACTATATAGATATACTTTTGCACTAATAATCTAAAGATAAACTTAATAGTTAAAACTCAAGCTTAATATATCTAACATCTTTGTTTATAATAGTCTAAACTATCTCCTATGCCTTATCTCTTATTTTAGTAGTAGTACTTACTATAAATAGTTAGATAAATCTATATATAGTATAGATGTTCTAACTAGATACTATAATTTTAGTACCCTATTAACTATGTTCTACGTCTCTAATTATTTGTAGAATATTCAGCCTCCCTTGTATTAATAGTACCTATTCACCTTTATAATATTAGGTATACCTAAACCTATCTCTAAATACGTATATATTAATAATCTATTAATATTATAATTAGTATCCTAAACTTTCTATAGTAAACCTATATTATCACCTAGTACTGTAGGCTATATGCCTAGATACTCTAGGTTACTATTTTGCCTACGCTTACATTATTCTTTTAAGCTACTTCTATTTCTATTTACTTCCCTATCAGCTTCTAATAGTTTATTTATAAATTTCTCTACTAATTGCTACTATCCTTTATAGTCTATATACTAGACTAAAATAATATCTTATATCTTAGTGTTAAACCAGTGGTATCTATCAACAAGGCCTTTAAGGTAGGCTAGATACCCTATAATGCCAATTCTACTCATAATTATTAAGACAGTACCAAATTCATTCAATTGAAACTGAAGCCTATATAGTCCTTTAACCTAAGCTAAAAAAGGATAGGACCCTTTATCTAGAATATAATTAAATAAATATTTTATAAATCCCCCTTTTAGCTTAATATAGAGTGTAATACTTAAGAGGTAGTCCTTATCTATAGATTCTATTACTACAAATAGGTAATATTGCAAGAATAAGGAAAGGCTTAAAGATAGGACTATAAGGTAAAGGTACTAGCTAGGTCTAACCTTCTATATCTTAGGTAGAGTTACTTCTATATATAACTTATTAGTAATCTTTTAAACTATTATACTTGTTAATAATCCCCTTAAAAAGTTTTAGTAGATAATTAGTAATATTTAGTATAGGTGTATTATACTCTATGCACCTGCTGCTGTAATTAATTAAATTCTATTAATATTTATTAGGGTAAGAGGGTATATATATAGATATAGTGCTACAGATATTACTAGTAAGAGTATTAAATAAGTAATGCAGAAAAGCTTATAGGCTTAAGTATAGAATATAGGGAACAAAATAAAACAAATAATAGCTATACTTCTACTACCCTTATAAAAATGTTAGTATTCTTTTAGATAAGTTCTATATTTACTTATAATAATTCCTAATATCTAGGTTAGTGAATTACTTTTAATATCTTAGGCTAATAATAAGCCTATATGTAGTCCATATTCAATTAGAGTTACTATTCCAATAACTAAGTAAGCCTTTTGGAAAAAAGAGAGTAAAACTCCTAGAAGATCTAATATAAGACTAGAGTAGAGAAGAAGTAGTAGAAGATTTATTATTAAAATTGATGCTATATATATATTTAGGTCTTAAATTGTATTTATATAAAAGGCTATATAGATAATATTTAGACTAAGATAGAGTATAAGAAGTATTATACTATAAATAGATAAATAAATATAGAATATCTTTCTAGTAAATAGATAAATAAAATATTTGAGAAAGACATAGGTAAGTAAAGAAGCTAAGAAAGAAAAAAGATAATAGAAAAAATGGAAAATTAGAAAAGTAACTAAAATTCCACCTATAAATATAGCATAGTAGCGTATTAATAAAGGCTCCATTTTATTTTAGAATTTTAGATAAGTAGATTACTTATATACTATTAAGCTTAACTTTATACTATACCTAGTCTATACTTCTAAAATTAAGTATATAATCTTACTCTACCCTTAATATTATACTTGTAAAAAAATAATAACTAAGTAGTTAAAGTAGGAAAGCTTCTAGAAAAGATAGAATAACTTTCTTTAGTAAGTAAACGAGATTAGTATACGCTATAATGCTGATATCTAGGTTTATATTTCAAAGAATAATCAAATTTATATCTATAACTCAAAGAGAGATAGAAAAGACTAGCTACTATCTAAAGAGTAACTAGTATAAGATACAACTATAAACTTAACTTTTTTAACTATTATAGAAAACCACATATCTAATACTAATTTTAAAAGCCTAGTTAGACTTCCTATTACCAATTAACAAAGGTAAAAGTAAACTAACTAAAAAGGTACTAAAATACTTATCTTATCCTCTAATACTAGACTATTTAGATAATATAGATCTAATTATAAAGAAATAGATTTTTTTTAAACATGTTAGCTGCAAAAATATAATATAACTATCTATTAGAAATATAATATTAAATTATATATATAAATTCTTAAGCTATACCTTAAGAGAGTAGTTTACTATATAATACCTACTTAGATAAAAACTCGCAAAGTTACTAATAAGAGGAAAAAGGCACTATTTAATAACGTAAACAATGCTAAAGAGCATTTAGATAACCTACTAAAAAAAAAAGAAGAATTAGAAGCTAAAGGGGGAAGCTTAAATTCCAGTAATATAGCTAACTTAGAAAATACTAAAAATAAGTTATAGGACTAGAGTATATAAGCTAATATAGATAGGAATCTTATTATAGATCTAGGTCCCTTACGTTCTACTAATTACCTAAGGCAGGTTATATACTAGAATTAGCTAGCACCTTAGCCTAGCCTATCTTAGCCTAGCCTATCTTAGCCTAGTCTATCTCAGCCTAGTCTATCTCAGCCTAGTCCATCTCAGTACTAACGACCTTAGTCTAATATCCCAATAACTACACTATACTATAATAATATTGATATAGTTAATAGCCCTATATAGGTTAAAGGAGTAGGAAGTCTAAACTAGGGTAATAAGGGAGATAAAGGTAACTATTTACCTATAGCTTACAAAGTAATAGTATATAGGATAATAGGCTCCTTATAACGCTATCTATATAAGTATAGCAACTAGTATTTTAGTATTTAATTTGATTTAGTGCTAAGATCAAATTATTTAAAGGATAAGGAATTGAACATATGTTAGAAAAACAACTGGATTATTAAAAGAATTATAGAATACTATTAAAATAACTAGTTGGAATGCCTAGTAGATATTCTTAGCAAGGTTAAAATCCTTATAGTATACTGGGATAGTAAATCTAGACTTAGAAGCAAAGTTAATCTCAAAATTATAGACCTATTAAATAGTAATTACAAGCCTTATATATAGTACTATATATATCTTTATCCAGACAAGTATTATAACAAGGCTGAAGAATGGGGAATTATAAATTTAGATAGGTTTAGCTATAAGACTTAGACAACTATAAGGGTTATCATTTTAGGAAATAATAACTAGGAGAGGGATTAAAGTATCTATCAAAAGGCTGTATACAAAGAGAAATTGTTCTATAAAACTAATAAACTACTAGGGATATACTTTCCTTTCCAGTCTAATATATCTCCTAGAGATCTAAGTATTTAGGGGGGAATTCGCACTAGAATGTAATTACTAGACCTACAGTAACTAGGTGTATATTAATAGATAATATCCCAATATATAGCAGGACTTACTAATTTATTTACTTAGCTAGTAAGTAGTAGACCTATATTAATAGATAAGTAGATATAGTAGGAATTCTATACATAGTAGTTAGTATATAATAAAAAGCCACCAGACACTATATATAAATTACTATCTAAGGATAATTAGGTAAGATAGTAGAAGTTCTTTAGTACTTACTAATATAGTTTTCAGAGCTAGATAATTAGATAGTAGAATAAAATAATTTTCTTAGATTGCCAGCTCACGTCTATAGGGATAAATTCTATCTTAACTTAAGAACTATTCTAATACTTACTTCTAGGAACATACAGCTAATATACTACTATATACTCTAATTAAATAGGATACTTTTACACTTAATAAGACTAGTAGGTAGTACCTACAACAGCATATATAGAAGCTTACTAATACTACCCAACTATTATTTGCCAAATATACCCTACTTTAAGAAGATAATTAGTTAGTAAAAGGGTGTAGTACTAGAGTATAAAGCTAGTAATATAGAGTAATAGGCCAAATAAGTAATATACAAGCTAAGGAGGTTAAGGTTATCCTAAAGCTATATAGAGCCCTAGAGGCAAAGATATACTAGAGTAATAAAAGATAGATATTACTATTATACTTCTAAAAACTATATTTTACTTACTATTATACTCTTCCCTTACTTATGTATAAGCAGAGTTAGAATAGCAAAGTTGGTAGGCCTAGGTTATCTATAGGCATAGGTAGTAGTAGTAGATTTGGTAAGCTTTAATGCAGTATAATATAGTAATACAATATAATATCTAGCTAGATTATAATAAAGATATAGTAGTATTTAAATATTATCTTTGTATAGAGTTGTAGATAATTATAAATAAGGACTAGTTAATTATAGGTACTAAGCTGCGTTTAGGCCAACCTAGTAACTATACTACTAAAGCTAGATATAGGCAGTTAGAATATTACTGCAGTAACTAATTTCACAACTAATATTAGGAAATCTTATCTAGTAATAATATAGGTTATCCCCTAAAGGTAAGGTATCTTACCTCTTATAGTAATATTGCTAACTCTTTATAGCTATTAGCCTACAATATATCAACGCCTACTACTACTATTAATATAGAGTATCTCTAATAGCTAGCTAACCTAACTCCTAATTATAGATCTTTAAACCACGAATTAATCATTTGTTAACCCACTAATACCTTCTATACTATTATTAAACCTACTACTATCCTTTATATAGTATACTACTAGATCTATACTATACCTATAACTAGCTATATATAAATCTTATATAGGAGTTAGTAAATACTATAAAGCCTTAAAGCTATATAGTTAAGATAGAATCTAATACTAGCCTAAAGCAAGTTATTCTCTATTTTAATATTTAATACAAGCAGGAGGAAGTAGCTATAAATAAACAATTTTTTGTACTATCTAGCCCTAAACTAAAGAATAATTTTTACTCTTACTTAATAGCCCCTAATAAATCCTCTAAGATATATATTATTATGGATATCTATTATAAATTATACCTAAGGGTTAATAATAGTAAGATACTATATAAAGTCTTTAAAGTAAAAAAGAAAGATAAATTATATATAGCCCTATCTCTTATAGGAGTTCAAACTAAATAATAAGTTAGTAAATTTAAAAAGGTTAATAGTAGTGTATACTAATATGCTTATGCGCGCTGCGAAAGGATCAAATAGGGCACTAACTAATCTTAATCTAAGGAATTAGTTGGTGATCGTGCATTGCATAGAGGATACTCTCTATCTATATTTATATCTTAAGGATTAAGGGATAATAGTAAGTCCCTTAGCTAACTATTTGGAGGTGCATAAAGTAGTTAGTTTAGATAAGCTTATACTACTCTACATTAAAGATAGTTACCCCTTATTTAATATTAAGGGGTCTAGCAATAATTGGTATATATTATAATCTAGATATAGTATATACTAAGTTATATAGATCTATATAGATTTAGAACCTAGTTAGAAAGATATTACTAAGTAATATAGGAAAACCTATAAGATATACTTTGAATATATAGGCACTAACATATTATATAGGGTTCCTATACTATTACCTATTTAGCTATAGGTTTACCAGCTATAGGCCTACTAGCTATAGGGCTTCCTAGATTAGCTTAGCCTACTAATAAAGGGTTTTTCTTAATATTATATCTAATAAGACGCTTAGTACTAGCTAGGGTCACTATTTCTTTAATTGGAAGGTACCTCTTAGTATAGTAACTTTATATAAATCATTATTATATAGTAGCTATAGGGCTAAGGGCAACTTATTAATATAATAGTAAGGCTATAATACTTAGATACTACTATAGTATAATTATTAGTAGTAGTAAGAGCTTAATAGTGGAGCTGTAGTAGAGGTATCTTATAATACTACTAAAAGGAGGCTCTCTATAAACTAGGTGATAATATAGTAATACTAGTATAATTTCAATATATTGATAATTTAGCTTACTATAGAGGGTAGCTTATAACATAGGGATAAGTTAGATATTATTAAGTTATATTAGGACTTTTACCATAAAGACTAAGTTGCCTAGAAAACTACTTAGTTACTTCCTATACTAGTATATATATTCTTTATATTTTCTACTCC
Source organism: Amniculicola lignicola CBS 123094 (assembly GCA_010015725.1). Classification (NCBI taxonomy): domain Eukaryota; kingdom Fungi; phylum Ascomycota; class Dothideomycetes; order Pleosporales; family Amniculicolaceae; genus Amniculicola; species Amniculicola lignicola. Next base: position 119,259 of record ML977567.1, read on the forward strand.
TAGTTCTTCCTTACTTAAGCCCTTTTCTTTATTATCTCTACAAATCTCCTCTTTAGCTACCTATTATTATTTGTACTCTAATTGTAGGGTACTCTATTATTTAGAGTTAACCCAGATATTTCCCTTATCTCTAAGTCTAATTAAAAGCACTGTTCTTTCTTATAGGGCCTAATTAAGATTAAAAATATTATTATTATAGTCCTTAAGCGTTTCAATTTTAATAAGATTATTATTTAAGGGGTTTATGCTATGCTTTTTTAGTTTACTATATATATTATTAGTATTCTAAGTATCTATCTCCTAGATATCCTTCTAGGCATCTTCCTTATAGATATCTTTATCCTTTTAGGGATGTTTATCCTCCTAGGCTTCCTTTTAATTCCCAGAAAACGCTTCTTCCTACTCTTTATATCTATACTTTAGATAAAGGTCTTCTATATAATATTATTTATATACAAGATATAACACTCTATACAACTAGTAGATATCCTAGCTAATCTTAAACTTTAACCTTATACCTTTACAAGCTATATAGTAGTCTCTACTATATCTAAACTAATTTAGAAATATTATAGGAAAGTATAAGTCCTATATTGTTGCTAAACTATCCTTTAATTTCCCTATTAGGTTATCTAGTGCATTCTTTAAGCCCTCTATATGATTATTCTCTTTTATTAGCTATATATAATTAGGTTTAATAACTATTAGGACCTCTGTAGCCCAATAACATAGAAAATAGCCTTAATTCTCTTTTACTAATTTAATAAAAATCTTAGTAATTCTTTTATTATTAGATAACTTAGTTTTATTTTAAGATATATTCTATAGAGTAATCTCTACTATACATTCTTTGTAGATATTATAGTAACTATAATCTTATATGCCTAATTCCAATATTAGTAAAATAAGGGAGAAGAAACATGCAGCTATATATAATAGACACCCTTCCTACTAGGGATAGGATAAGCTAAACTATAATTTACTACTATATAAAGGACAGAATATATAATTTTACTATAAGATAAGATAGTTTCTAGGTATTAGCTGAATAGATTAATAATATATATAGTAACCCCTAATTTAAGTAAAATAAAAACTTGTAACGCACGTTTACAGAGTATAATAGGTCCTACTAGGTTAGCTACGTTTAAGAGTTATAGTAAAATAAATATTTAAAACCTTAATAGCTATTCCTAGTATTAGGAGTTAGGCCTTTCTTCCTAAACTCTAGCCTTAGTTAAAGTTAGTTTATATAGTAGGGTAGTAAGGGGTAGTAAACCTATATTAGGTAGTAATAAGGATACTTTAAAATATTGTGCCTTTGCCCTTATTACTATATAAGGCTATTATAAAGTTACTAAATAAACTAAAGATTTAAGCATAAAGGACTATATGTAATTAGCTATTATATATCTTCTTAATACTAGATTTTACTTATAGAGGAGGAATATTTCTTTACTTTAAAATCCCTATCCCTAGCTTACAAGTAGCTAACTAATCTTATATATCTTTAGAATCCCTACTTGTAGCTACTAAAAGTTTAATACTAAGACTTTTATATTATCTATATATATCCTCTAAACTATACTTTTACCTTTCTAATATAGTAATATATATATATAAACGCTATAACCTATTATATTCTAAAGACTAAGGGTTTACCTTTAAATTAACTAGTCTTATATATGTATAAGTGAATCAGTTCTTCTCCTATAGGCTGTAATACTAAGCTAGGGTAATTCTTACTTTGTATACCAATAATTAGTAAGCAGTATTAGGCTAGTTAAATAAATAAAGTAGGCTAAATATAGGGAAGGTTTATAGATTTTAGGTAAGACTCTAGAGATAAGTAATATATATTAAAAGTTATAGGTACAGATAAATATAAATCTAATATATTGAAATTAGTGACTTCCTAACACCTAAGGGCAATAATATTGAATTATCTGTAATAAAAAAGTATAGCCTACTACCCTACTTAACTTTATTCCTACTAGCCTCTATACTAGGCAACCTTATATAAGCTTATCTAGTATTAATAGCTAGGACATAGGTTGTATACCTAGAGCTGGTATACTAGTACTTTAAGTATTAGCTAGTCTTCTTATGTAGTATGTAAGACTACCCTTAGATTACTACTTTTGTTTTCTAGGAATAAGAAACTGGCTCTACTAATAATATTGTATACTAGAACTTAGATCTACAGTATACTAGTATAGCTATCTCTAGTATAATTATTCCTATTATAAAGGCTACTAGGCTGCCTCTCTTAGTAGTATTTATCCTTAATAGGATAATTTTCCTAGGGTATTAGGTAATAGATTTAACAGAAGGGAAGCAACTAAGAATATAGGAAAATAATTATCTACGCACTACGCCATGCTAGTCCCTAGTCCTAATTCTTCTAGGTTACCTTCCTACTAGAAACTTTGCTATATAGGCTATAATATCCTCCTTATTTAAAATTTACGTTATAATAGTCCCTATTAAAGCATAATCTACTTTATCCCTTTATTATATATAGTAACTTTAATATTAAAAGCCTGCTTTAAACTAGCCTTTTTTATACTAGCTAAGAACCTCTAGGTAGTTAAGATAGCTATCTTTACAGCCAGCGTAGGCACATATTCTAAACTCTAGGGATAGGTTAATTCTATCTAGGGGATACTACTAATCTATATATTAGGAAGGTTAGGGAGGTAGAGGAGGTAGAGGAATATAAGGTTAAGATAGTTTGTACTAGGGAAGATATAGTAAAGAATACTATAGAGGCTTTAAAGAAGTAAGTTTAGTATCTTAATGCAATAATATTAACTATACTAGGTTATTAAATAATAATTAGGGTATATCTATATAAAGAGCCTGCGTATAAAGTTACTAGGCTTAAATAGTTTTAATATATAAATACTATTAGGTATATACTAGGCAGTATAAGATTTCTACTAAATACTTATAATACTTACTAACTTATTTAATAGTGTACCCTAAAGGATCTCTAGAACTATTATAATCCCCTACTAGGAGAGAGCTTATTATAAAGCTTAAGATTTCTACTAAATACTTATAATACCTAAAAAGTATATAATAGTAAAGGAGGGTTATAGTTACTAAAGATCGTATAGAGTAGGATCTATATGCCTATATAATGCCTAAACTATAATATAGCCTAGGAGTGTAATAATAACACCTGTAATCTTACTCTAGATAAATATAATAACTACCTATTTATATAAATACTAGTTTATAATTAAGATTTTAGCATTAAACTTATAGAGACTAAAAGGTATAGGACTAGGCTATAGGCTATATAGATATTTCAAAATAGTTACTTTATAGTAGAGTATACTAGCAAGATTATTAGGGAAGGTAAGATAAAGGAGCAGCTAAAAGCTAGGGAGGGTAGGGTAAATAATCTCTCTCTCCTAAGTGCACAGATTTACTAATACTTAGAATCTAGTATCTAATATAATTCTTAAATAATATAGCTATAGATAGAGCTATAGAAGGAAGTATAGCCTATTTTATTAATTACTCCTGTAAGCTAAACTGTGAAATACTAAAATAGAGGGTTAATAGTATTAAGTATATTATCCTTAACGTAGATACTAAGCGAGCGGCGCAACCAAGCGAGCGGCGCAGAGAAAATCACATACAAAATCCAGCTTAGTAAGCAGTTCTATCTCTAGAACTACTAGGTAGAATTCTCTAAAAA
>ML977567.1:123030-149436 GCA_010015725.1 Amniculicola lignicola CBS 123094
ATATACCTAAAGCTCTAGTAAAGATTTTAGAGAATTCTACCTAGTAGTTCTAGAGATAGAACTGCTTACTAAGCTGGATTTTGTATGTGATTTTCTCTGCGCCGCTCGCTTGGTTGCGCCGCTCACTTAGTATCTACGTTATAGTATTACAAGATATAGGATTAGGAGAGGAGCTAATATATAACTATAGACACTTATATACTCTCCCTATATACTAGTTATATCTAACTTATATTATTTAGATACTTCTTAGAATACTTCTATATATTAAAGTTCTATTACTCTTACCTAGTTAATAGGCAAGGTTAACTTACTACTATTACTATATACCTAGTAACTATTAGTTATATAGTACCAGTCCTAGGCTATATATAGTCTATACTAAATATAGAGCTTATAAAAAAGTAAAGACTTTTAACTTATATAAATTAGAAGTATTAATATATTAACCTATAAAGAGGGGAGTTTAGGATATAGTACCCTACTATAGGAGAGCTACTATTACTATTATATACTATAGAGAACCTTATCTCTATAAGTTGAACTAGTTACCTTACCTTAAGTTAATAAAGGTGGCTAACTATTTTAATAGATATATTAAATCCCCTAACTTAAGTAGATTATCTTAGATCTTATACAGGCGTAGAATAGTACTATAGTCCTATATCCCTAACTTATAGAGCCTATGTAACTATACTATAGGTAATTATTCATTTAGTATAAGAGGGAGTGTTTATGTCTCCTTTCTATTAGTCTACTCCTAGAAATTTCTTCTAAGAGACTAGGGTTACTCTTAAAGATCTATAGGTTAGTTTTCCTATTATTTTAGGGCTCTTTATATTTGCTTTTACAGGGATAGTTCTTAACTTTAAATTAGCCTATATTTTAAGGTAGACAAGCCTTATACAGGACTATATAAGCCCTCTAGTTTTATATAGGCTTAAGTGTATATTCTAGTATAATAATACCCCTCCCTATCTAGCAAGGCCTAGAGATTAATTATATCTAGATTTGTGAATAGTTTACATAGTTAATACTATACTAAGTCTACTCCCTCTAGATATATGAATCTACCCTTCTATATAATCTACTACCTAATTAGATATACTTAACTATATTTATACTAGTCTACTAGCATAGTAACTAGCCTAGGCCCTTTATTATAATGTTAGAGTAGAGTCTCCTAAAAGGGCGCATCTTGTTAAGTTAGAACTAGAAGCTAGATTAACGCGTTAACTACTAAGTTACTACTAGAAATAGCTACCTTATACTAATTATTATTATCCTTATAAAAGTAGTAGAGACAGTAGTATTATTAATAGAGATAATAACTTACTAAATTTTAATCTTATTGCCTACTATTATCCTGCTACTAACTTAGGTACTCTAAGAGGAATCTGCTTTAGTATCTATACTTAGGACTTAGGGGATACTAATATACAAACATTATAAGATTACTATAATAAATAATTCACTTCTTAATATATAGTATCTTAGATTGGATTCTATAGGATAATGTAAGGGAAATAATACTAAGGTTAAATAGATAGAAGTAATAGCTCTTTTAATATTAAGAGGCAGAAGGTTACCTGCGTAGCTTATTAACTAATACTATTTCTAGTAGAGCTAAGCCTCTCTTAAAATCTATAGTTACTCTCTATTATAAGATATATTTCTTTATATTATAGACTAGTACAAAGCTTATCTATAGAAGTTCTAACTACTACTATATTTGTTTTATAACCTCTAATAGAGATATTATATTATAGATTAGACTTAAGTGCAGTAACAGATAGTAGTACTAGCCTATTAGGGTAGAATTATAGCTTGTCTAAGTAGATCTTAGTAAAGACCTATAAGGAAAGAGTAAATATACCTCCTAAGGATATTAAATTATATATCTTAATAGGAGAAGCATTTATTTCTTACTATATATTTACTGTTTTAGGTCCCTATAGTAGAGAGTATATAGCTGGTTATATAGACTAAGGGTCTAGTAAAGGTTTATATTAGATAAGGATAATACCTTAATTATTGTAAGAAGTCTCTTAGGGAGTATTTAGAGGTATATTTAGAGGGGTTTAAGTAGCTAGGGCTACTAGGATATCACTACATAGCTTGAATACCTTAACTTTAAGTAATAGTAGTTGGAATAACATGTTACTGCTGCAGAAGCTAGGGAGCAGCAATACTACTAAGCCTAGAAGAGGCTACTTAATATAGTATAACTATTACTAAAGGGAGGAATAGAAGTGTATAGTACAAAAGATAGCCTTAACTTAAATATTACTACTACTATAGAGGCTTTAGGGTCTTTGTAAACTTAATAGTAGGGTAAGAATATAAAGATAGTTCCTCTAGGCAAATAGTTAGCTACTACTTAGGCTAACCTAGACACAGCTATAAAAGCAATTAATAGCTTTATCTAAGATATAGAACCTTATCTAGATACAGAGATAACTATCTACTACTAAAAGAACTATATATAGTAGATTCTTAAGGAAGTATATATAATAGAGGCTGAGGTATTATAGTAATATAGAATAGTAAAGAATAACTTAAAGTTAGATATAGGGGAGAGTAAGAAGAGAAGACGTAGTAATAATAATATTATCCCCTCTAAGTTATAGTCTAAGAGGATAAGATAGGGAGGGGGTAAAAAAGATATAGTTATAGATATAGGCTTAGGGCAACCTTATTAAAGTCTATAGATATACTCTAAAAGTACTCTAGTAACCTAGAGCATAAGACTATCCACCTACTAGAAATAAGGTTAAATTACCTATAAGTAATATAATATATATCCCCTTATTACAGAATAACCCTATACTAGAAAATAAAAGAGTACTTTTACTTTAAAACTAGAAGCTATTAGTATACCCTTTATATTCAATAATATTTTATAGGATATAAATAATTGGGTGATATATTGTAGATAGACCAGCTAGTATTATAAGTTAAGTGTAGTATATATATCTAGCTAGTAGAGTACTAATACTGTATCCAAGACTATAGTTACCTATAAATAGCATCCTATCTACAGTAAAAGCTTAACTCTGTAATAGGATAAGTTCGTATAAGTAAAAATTTATACAACTATATAAGCTAAGGCTATATAATATTCCTTATTATCTGTATATTACGTAGTAAGATAGCTACAGTCTGTATCAAAAGACTACACCCTTCCTATCCCTATAATTCTAAGCTATATATATAGTCCCTTAGTATAGGGGTTAAATACTTTGCTAACCCTTTACATATTACCTAATTCTATATATAACAACCTTAATTATTACTATAGAGTAGAGATAGTATAAGTTCCTAAATTGCAGTTATATCTTATAAGAGATAATAAGATAAACTAGTAGAACCTATCTATCTGCTGTGTATAGTGCTATAGCTTGCTATTTTAGCTAGGTAATACTCTATACTTCTAACTTAGGTTAAAATTAAAAATATCAATCTCTGAATATACTCCTATAATAAGCTAAGAAGGACTAGATATAGCTTTTATCTTTAATCCAGAGTGTTTACTCTACTATTTCCCCTAAGAGAAGCTCTATTATGTAAATTTAGGCTCCTATAAATTAACTACAAGTATCTTTAATATAGGATAGAACCCTTTAATATATATAAAGAAGTTATCTGTGAATTTTTAGATAGTATAATAAATATCTCCTATTTCCCCTAAAAGCTCTAGTAGTTGGATGTATAGGACTCTTAACTATTTGAGATATTCTAATAGACCCTAGATATATGCATTAGATCAAGTTAATTTAATATTAAGGAGAAAATACCTAGATTACACTATAGTACAGTTCATAATCCTACTGTACCAGCTACTAAATCTCTACTCCTAGTTACTAAAGGTTAATACTATCTTTAATCTCCCTAAATAGAGCATTGTCTTTGTTATTTAAGTAAAATGAGAAGGATTCTAGGTATGTTAGTATAGGAGGAAAATCTATTACTTCTCCTTTAAAAGAAAGATACAGGCTTTATAAAACTATCCTTTAGAATATATTATCCAGTGAATCTGCAATACCTGCCTTATTATTATTATTATTATTATTATTAAATAATATTGCAAGATACTGGAGAGTAAGGTATTTATTAGAAGAATAAATAAAACTAGGTAGGAATATAGATACTCTATAATAATACTATAGAGTTAGGGATTTTAGATAATATATATTTATAGAGCTAGAAAAAGAAGTAAAGATAGATTTAAGATTAAAGCCTTCAATTATAAGGCTTATTAGACTTCCTAGTTATATTACTATTACTTACTATAGGTCTTAGGTAGGAAGATAGTAGGACTAGCTATATCTGCTAATGCGTAGATAAGAGAGACTTATATAGTAACTAGGTATAGATATACTCTCTATTAAGTAAGCAGGGCCTATAAAGTTAAAGTTAAGGCTTTTTAATATACTAGAAAGAAATGTTGGGTTAGCACCTAGAGTGCCTTAAAAATACTTAATTTTTTATTAATTCTATCTAAGCGTTAAGAGAGTGCAAGGAGATAGAGTTAATTAGCTAAGGTTTCTATGTGCCAATTAGTCAAATATAGTAGTTTATTCTAAGTTGTATATACCTAAATACATATAATATATTCTATAAGAGCGTTACTAGCAGTGTTATAGTATTATATTCTCTGCTTATAGTTTAATTAGTAGATAAGGTTACTTTCTATACTTAGACCTTTAGTAATAAAGGTGAGTTTGTAAGTATATCTTATAATAAATAATCTAGCTCTAGCTAAGAGATAGGTATTAAAAGATATAACTTTGTACTTAGAGCTAATATCTATAATAACCTAGTAGTATAGGCTAGGGAGAATATAAGCCTTTATAAGTTAAGAAACTAGTACTAAAGACCTTAGATCTATAAATAAGAGCTAGAAGAATTATTAGGATATCCTTTAAAAAGGGAGAGATATATAAAACTAAATACTATATCCTAAAGTTCTACTAATAGATAATCCATTATAATAAAAAGAGAAGATAAGTAATAGAGAGGAGTAAGGTATATAAAGCAGTAAGGTAGTAACTTCTATAAGGATAGTAGAATCAGGCTAAGACGTAGTACTCTAGAAGGTAAACTTACTATTAGTAAATAGATAATATAGTATAGAGCCTATAGGCTTAAGCTTATATTCTAGCAGCTCTATAGGGTCTTAGATATCTATTAGGTTCTAGCTGCTCACAAAGTCTACAATACTACTACTATACTATTAGATCTAGTAAATCTAAGGTAAGGATACTATAACTTAGATAAATCTAGCTAACTAAGGAATAAGGTAAGCTCTATTAGACATAGTTTACTAAAAAGACTCTCTATATATATATATACCAAAGCTATTAAGTATTCCTATTTAAATTTTATACTTAGTATATATACTAACTTTGAACTTTAGGGCTAATAGCTGGCTAGTATACCTAATACCTATTAAGCTGGAGCTATTAATATACCTATACCTCTATATAACTATATAGATAATTTTGAGTTAACTATACTAAGCAATTATATAATATAAACTATAGCCTATAATATAGACACTAGATCTATAGTAGGAATATAGAAACTGTAGGAGTATCTAGTTAAGCTATCCCTATTATTAGATCTATCCTGTATACTCCTGCTTAGCTAATCCTCTTATTAACTATCCCTTAGTCTCCTATATCCTAGCTTACCTAATAGATTACTTAGTAGCTATAATAGTAGAAGGTAGCTACAGTGTAGTTCTAGTAGAGAGTTTTAATTTATTAGATCTTAATAAATAACACTTTAGTGGCTTCTACGCTTCTAGGCTAAGGGGGCTAATTAAGTAGTATTCCCTATTAACTGCCTTACCCGCCCTAATAATATCTATATATTTAATATTTAAGGTTAATCTTAAGTATACTAAGACTAAGAACAAGAAGGAGTAATACTATATTAAGTAGGTTAAGAGTAACTATATAGCCGCCTATAACTTATATAAGTATAAGTATTAGGAGGCTAAGGCCCTATAAGTCAAAAATAATAAGGTATATAATAGGCTCTACGCTGCTAAGTGCTAGATAGCTACTATAGCTACTAAGCTTAAGGCCTTCTATATAAAGTACCCTAATAAAGAAGTAGATAAGAAGGCTCTATACTTATTTAGTATTAACTTTGCTAATAGCTGGCCTTAAAGTATTAGAATTTCTATTTATCTTTGCAGCTGCTTATATAAGCTTAAAGTTTATCTTTTTACTAATAAGCTAACTCCTATATATATTTATAATCTAAGTGCTTATAAATCCTTTCTTCTAAGGAGTATATCTTCTTAGAAAAGTATCTTATATGAGAAAAGTAAGGATACAACGTAGTAGGGTATACTCCCCCTTCTTAGTTCTTCTACCTTAGTAAGGCTGCATAGTTGTCTATTAGATATAGTTTACTAAAAATACTTGCTATATTCTAACTAAGGCATAATTGGTATTATAGATCAAAATTGGCTTAACTTGTAGTAATGGCCTCTAATCCTACTTAAAAGGATATATTAAGCTACTAGGCTTCTATATATATACTTACCTATATCCTTTATAATCTATTAGATAAATTAGAACTAAAGTAAGAGTAGGCCTATTAGGTACCTATCTATATAAATACAGCTAGTAAGAGTACTAATTATTAATATATTATTGATATACTATATAATTAGTATCTATTAGGTAGCCAACTATTCCTATTATATAACTAGAGACTATCTAGAGCTAATGAAATAAATGGAGGGCTACTACTGCAGCTCTAGTAAATAATTAGGTAATATTTCTAGCTAGTGTTATATATTAAGTCTAGCATATGCACCTAGGCTGCTAAGATATCCTAATACAAGGAAAATCAGAGCCTAATAACCTAGCTGGGTGCTTACCTAGAACTTATTATTAGAGCGTATATCTAGGACGTTCTTAAGTAAACAGTATTCTTCCTAAGCTTATTAGATTTGCTCTAGCTTAACTAACTTTTATTATCTATACCTTATTACGCTGACTCTGCTATAGATAAAGCTTAAATATCTATAAAGAATAAAGTTATTAAAGTAGAAGCTATTATTAATAGCTTAGATATATTATCTAACTATACTTAACAAAAACTTTCTAACTATCTATAGTACCTACGTTGTATTGTAACTCTTCTAGATAAACCCTTATTAAGGAAATTGTTAATGCTATTAAGCTGGTCTAGGCTAATAGGTTAACTTTAAGCCTAGTATTCTAAGCTGCACTATAGATCTAAACTACTATCCTAGAAGCTATACTGGGTCTAGGGCTGATAGAGATAGATAGTATTAGATCTAAGTACTTCCTAATTCAAAAAATAGTTACTTTATTTAATGAAAAGATCTTTAACAAACTAGATCTAAAGATTAAGTCAATTATATAGGATAATCTACTTACTTTAAGGGGGTATCTCCCTAGACTATTAAACCTAGGGGTTAGTGCTAAAGTCCTTTAGAAAATTAAGGTAATCTTCTGCCTATTACTTAACTATAATACAAATAGCAGCTATAATAAAAATAAGATAAATGCACTTAGCCTAAGTGTTTATAGTTATACTAAAGCTATAATAGCTACAAAAAAATGCTAAATCTAAGAGTAAGAATCTATTGCTATAGTACTTTTTCTAGCCTAGGGCTAATACTTATTTATAGTATATACACTTTAGACTCTTAAAGACTAAAGTATATTAAAATTAAAAATGCTTATAGTAATAGTGAAATTAGGTAGTACTATAAAGATCCTTGTTATAATCCTCTTCTACAGCCCTACCTATATACTAGACCTTATTTAGATAACTATATATATATAGACTATTATTAGTAATATAGCTATAATAATAATTATAAATAAAAGATCCTGCTCTATAGCTATTAAGGTCTATACTTTCTAGGCAATTGTTTATATATCCTAAATAATGCTGAATATATAGAGGGATATACATATATAGACTATAATAATAATTTTATAGATAAAAAGTTAGTAAGGCTCTAGCTATAGAAGTTAGGCAGTATATCTTGTTCTAAACCCCTTCCTAAAAGAATATACCTTAGTACTCTTAATAGATCCTATAGTATAACTTGTCCTAGTACTACTAACTCTAGGTATATCTATACTATTATAACTAATACCTAGCTTAATAGGGAGTAAGGTACGTCCCTACTTTACAAAATTAGGGAAGCTACTATACCTAACTATATAAATATAGACTTCTTCTATTATAGAGAATAGATTAGTAGTAATTAAATAATTGCTAGAACTACTTAGAAAGTTTATACTAGCTAAGAATTGCTTATATACTATACCTAGGTTATAACTAATAAAGATAAAGTAAACACTAAGGATAAGAGTAAGGATAAGAGTAATTATAAAGTAAATACTAAGGATAAGAGTAAGGATAAGAGCAAGGATAAGAGTAATTATAAAGGAAATACTAAGGAAGAGAGTAAGGACAAGAGTAATAAGAGTAATTACAAAGTAAATAGGTACTAGAAATAGTAGATAGTAGGTAAATATCTGGCGCATTAGGTTACTAAGGATAAGGGTAGTTATAACTTTACTCTTATAGACAGTATTTATGTATAAGGAAAAGTTTACAATATTATAATTAGTTTTACCTCTTCTAATCCCTATAGTATAAAAGATATTATAGATCTATATATTACAAAGTATAGGTCTATAAAGCTAAGATTAATCTATAATATACTTATAAGACTTTTATATTACTCTAAGTAGGAAAATATATATCTTTATATTAGTAAATATTCTCTATTACTTAAAGTGCCCTTGTAAAATATTATATATTAGTTTATAATAAAAGGGGATACTACTAGCATAGATATAGGGAAAATAGGTAAGATTTTCTATGCTGCTACAACTTGCCTAAATATACTAAATAGTATATATTATATTAGGACTATCAAAGGTATATACGGCTTAGGAAAGTAGTATAACAAGAAAAATTACAAGGAAGAGCTGTAGGAGCTAGAAGGGAAGCTTAAGGAAATCCTATAGAAGTGTATTAATAACCTTGTCTTAGACAAGGTTTGCATATAGAATCCTAATATAATAAAAAAAGCGCTTAGATTACTACTAGAATAACTAGTACTATCTATAACAAAAGAATTGCAAGAAGTCTACCTAACTATAGGTATTAATAAGGAAAAATTCCTATCCAAATTAAAGTATCTCTAAAATATAGGAAATAGTAAACCTTACCAGGAGTATTTTGATAGACTTAATAATCTAGAGAGGATATACTATTACGTTATCTAAGTATACAACTCTAGCCCTTATACATTTAAGGCTCTCTAAATATATCTCAAGGGTCTAGTACTATAGAATTTTAAACTTAGGGACTTCTGTAATACAACTCTGTATATTATTCCCTAAGTCTATAGCTATATATATTATAAGTATAACAATAATATATATAAGTATAAGAGGTATTAAGTTACTTTAATAGCTAAAACTTATCTATACTTTGCTATATAGTTCTTTCTTTACTTATAGTATTAATAAATAAATAAGTAGGTCTTATAGGCGAGCTTTTAAAAAAAAATAGTAATTATACTTAGAGGTTAGGGGGCTATCACAGATACAAGGCTATGTATTTAAGGTTTATTTATATATTTTAACACATCTAGTAGCCTATAAATAAGTAGTTTGTATACCTAGTATAGGTATCCTATATAGTTTAATACTAGTTAACAGCTAGTATTATTAGATAGCAAATACTTCTTTGCCTTTTTATTGTAAGATTAAGCTTTAGGAGGAAGTAAATTAAATATAAAAATAGGGACTATCTCTTTGTAAGTATAAGTATATAGGTTAGTATATATACTTACTTACCTATATAATATAGTGTAGCTATAGGCTATTTAGAAGCATAGGTATATTAATAGCTCTAGCTTAATAGGTGTTGGGCATACTAGCTAGCTATTAACCCTGAAGTTTAAAGCTAGTGCATATACCTAGTATAAACCTTAAATAGTAATACTTAATAGCTTTGGTATATATATATATAGCAAGTCTTTTTAGCAAACCATGTCCAATAGAGCTTACCTTATTCCTTAGTTAGTCCAGATTTATCTAAGGTAGAGTATCCTTACCTTAGATATTCTAGATCTAATAGTATAGGTAGTAGTAGACTTTACAAGTGGCTGGAACCTAATAGACTATAGAAGTTAAGCTACTAGAATACTTAAGCCTATAGGCTCTATACTATAAATGAATAATTCTTTGCATAGTATAGTCCTGAACCTCTAAATAAGGACTTCTTTTCTTACTTAATAGCCCCTAATAAATCTTCTAAGATATACCTGATTCTAGATATCTACTATAACTTACACCTAACTATTAATAGTAGTATTATCTCTTCCTATTACTACCTATAATTAAAGATAGATTCTACAATTTCCTAGTTATAGATTAATACTATCCTATTTTAAGCTTTAATATCTATGTATACGTAGAAAAAGTATAATAGGTATTATAGATCAAAATTAGCTTAACTTATAGTAATAGCCTCTAATCCTACCTAAAAGGATATATTAAGCTGCTAGGCTTCTATATATATGCTCACCTACGTCCTTTATAGTCTATTAGATAAAGAAAGCTATTCCCTTAGCTAATCTTCCTATATTTAACTTTGCTAAATTGTCTACAGCTACTAGGCTTCTATATATATAAGAGTAAAGTAAGGTTCTATAATTAATAAAGATACACAGCCTTTGTTACCCCCTATAGTTATATTAGACTATACTATACTAGGTAGGTGTATAAATTCTTAGTCTTATAACTTTAATAGTATAGTAAGTATAAAAAGGTATAGTATATAGGCCTTATAGAAAAGCACTAATATATCCTATTATAGAATTAATTATCTAATATAGGAGATATTAGAAAATTAAATAGAACCTAAAATAACTACCTATAGCATTAATAGTAAAGTAATACTAGCCCTTAGATATTCTATATATAAAATAAAAGATCCAACCTTATATAAGTATAGTAAGTGTTTAAGGGTTTAGTATACACTGTGTTGGAAAGTTGAAATTAAAGAAGTATTTTTATCTTATCTTATTCTTAGAGAAGTACTAATTATATCTGAAGCTATAATTAAAAACATCTTCCAATATCTAGTATTAAAGCCCTTAGAAATCTAAAGAATAATTATATAACTGCAAGCAGCTCTATAGCTTATATTAAAAATTAGAAACCTTAGGGACTAATTTTCCTTTGTACAGGCGTAGGTTAAGCTATATTTAAAATATCTCCTCTTCCTAAATTATTACTATATAGTAGTCAAAGGACGTATAATTCTAACAAGAATATTACCCTTAGTTAGAGGAAGACATATAGTAGTCAAATTAATTATAATAAGGAAGAGCTTAATAAAGTTAGAAAGAAGTAGCTACTTATTAGTATAGTATAGGTTAAGGTTTAAGAAGAGGGGATAAATACATGTTACAGATATCCTATTCTTACTTATCTATACATATACATCTATTAAGTATCTATTATTAACCTCTCTACCCTCTCTATCTTCGCCTAAGATTTATAGATACTGAACTTCTTTTCCCTATATACTTAAAGCTTTATATTATACCTAATACTTATTAACCTATTCTAATATACTAGTTAGTATTATATTTAGATAAGTAATAATCTCCTTCCTACCTCTCTTGTTCCTACCTAAATATTACCTCTTTCCCTACCTACCCTTACTATTCCCTCCTCCTTAAGTAAAGAAGTTAATAAATAGGGATAAAATATGTATATATCTAATTGTAGCTAGTATATAATTAAGTCTTAGTAATATTAACCAGTACTATTAAAATATTTTTTAAGTATTATATAGAGAAATAAAATATCTTCAAATAAAGTATATAATATAACTCTACTCTATAAACAAAAGATATAGTAGAGAGTATAGCTTATTTCATAATTATAGAAAGTCTTATATTAACCTTATAGTAGATAGCCTTCCTTCTCTTTAGTTTATTGGCGTAGATATTCAGCTTCCACCTATATAGATATTATACTCTTAAAGTATTTCTCTATAGTATTAGTTGTATTAGTATACTTGAAGATCTAGTAGAGCTTTTAATATAAGAGTAATAGTTATTAGGTAGGTTATACTAACTATCTTTCCTTATAAAACCTGTTGTAGTATATTTATAGGTCTAAACTAGATAGTAAAAGAGTATCTTTTTATACACCACTCTATTATAATATAGGAGGCTAGTATTAGATATAAAGCCTTAAAGGTCCTTATAGTTCTTATCCTTACACTTCTATAGCTAGTTATATCTATCTATATATTACCTATAATAAAGTAAGTTAGTGCCTAGGAATACTTAAAAAAACTTACTTTAAATTACACTTACACTGGAACCCTAAGTTAGGGTATTAGTTATAAATAAACACTTCCTGCTTATTTAGCGCTTCCTGCTTATTTGCTACTTTCTAATTATTTAGTATATTTAGTACTTCCAATTTCCTACTATTAACTAGGTTCTATTTTAATATATCTATACTTATAGGATAAAAAGAAGGATAAGGGAAGCTAGTAAGATCTTTATCTTTAAACTTCCCTAATAGCTAGGTAATAGCGTGTTCTCTTAGGGAAGGCCAAATAGTTAAGGCTAAATAATCCTTTTTAGTACACTCTAATAAAAACATACATCTGCATTTTGATTTATCTACTAGTACTACTGCTTAATGTAGTTAAGGGGGATAGCTAATACATTGTTGATATACCTAGTCTAATAGCTATCCTGTTATATAAAGGTATTCTAGGTAGTTAGACTAAAAGATTAGATACTAAGACTAAGCATTCTATATTAGGAATTATATTTTAGAGTACCTTATTTATATGGTTTACGTAGCTTAACGCTTACTATCCTAATAAACAAGATAGGCAGGTTACCTTAAGTAGGTACTAGGGGCAATATCTACTTTTTAAACATTATCTATAATTATATCTCTAGGACTCCCTTAGTAGTAATTACTTAAATAAAGCTAAGAAATAGAATTCAAATATAAAGATGTCTAGCCTAGGATATAATGCAAGTATCTTAACTAATAGGATATAATGTGTAGTTAGTAGATAAGGTATTATAAAGTAAAGTTGCTTAAAACATAGGAAAACAATTATCTGTACTAGCCTCTAGTCCCAATTTAGCCTAAGAAACCTAAAGCCCTAGTGTAACATATTGCAGTATGTTTATAGTTTAAAGTAATTAAGAGCTACTACGTAAGAAGAATGGCATTAAGTATTTACTATTACCCTAGGCTGGATACTCTTATCTAGTAATTGGTATAGAGTCTAGTAAAGGATATAAATATAGCTACTACTAGCTATAATTTAGTATAGTAGTATTATAGATGCAAGGCTGTGTATTTAAGGTTTATTTATACATTTTAATATATTAGCTAGGTACCCTATAAGTGGTTTATGTATATAGAGTAGTTTAGTGCAATTATAATATATTATCTCTTAATCTGTCCAACCTACTACTATACTCTATTTCTTTATCAAAGATAGATAATTCAAGTATCCTAGACCTCTTTATTAATGCCTATAATAAGTACCTTATTACTTTAGTATTAGAGCTCTCCCTTATGTAGGATAAGCTTAAGATAGCTATACAATTATTAAAGAAAATTCGCCTTCCTCTATATAATGCCAGTCTCCTATTTCCTAGACTATTATTTATTAAAGAGACTGAATAAGTAAGAGGTAGGGTAAAATAGAATATAGAGATGCTGCAAATGGATGTAAGGGGCTATTTATAATATCTTAAGATTTAGGGAAGTTTAGTTTCTTAGCTTACCTACCATCTAGCAAAGAGTAATAGCCTTTTAATAGGGTTAATACAGCTCTGTTCCACCCTTAACTATATTTGAAAGGAGATGCTAGAATCTAAGCTATTAGATCCTATTTAGTGTCTTAGAATTAAGATAGAGAAGTTGCATAACAACATTCTTTCTATATACTTAGAGAAGCTGGCCTTAGAAATCTTTAATGCTCTAGGCAAGTTTCTAAAGCTATTACTAGTCTCTTCTTAACCTATCTATCTAACTTAGGTACCTAAACTAGGAATTTACAGCTTTTGTTAGGCTATAGAATAGCTATATACTAGTTAAATTCCTCTATAAGAGAAGGAGCAATATATATACCTTAGACCACTTATTCCCCTAGTCTAACCTTAGAAGAGAATATACACCCTCTTATAGGTTAAGTAAGTTAAGGTAATAAATTAATATTAAGGATAAAGCTAATATTTGGTAGTAATAATAATACCTACTAATAAATAGAGGAAGTGTATACTATAGGTGATAAATCCAAGACTACTATTCTAAATACTTAAATAATCTTCTTTTTCCCTATATACCCTATACATAAGTGTATACAAAATAATCCTATTATATTAAGTAATAATAGTAATAATAAGGAGTGAGTATTATTATTACTATAGAGTGATTATTCTTTAATAAGTTAATAGAATATACTTAAGACTGCTCTTAGTAGTACTAATAATACTTAATAATAAATAGATGAAGTGCGTGCCATAGATAATCAATCTAAGACTACTACTCTAAATATATAGAATAATCCTATTATATTAAGCAGTGCTCATTTGTTAGTCTTATTACTATAGAGTAATTATTCTTTAACAACTCTACTGCGTATCCTACGCTGGATTAGAAGGAAGAAATACTTTTTAACTAAAAGAGGATATAATTATACTGGTATATATATATACTTTATATATAAGATAGGAACTAACATTTATATAGAGGGAGTAGGAAAGTATATAATAGAGAGTATCTGTGAAACTGTAGCTGTATAAGAAGAGTACCTATTAGACTATAGAGATAACTACAAAAACTGAAGGATATTGTAAGGATAATTTATAAAACCTAAAACTCTAGATATATAAGATACTGCGCTAAAGGGTAAGGGCCTTTTTACTTTAGAACCTATCCCTAAGGGGCAATTTGTTATAGAGTATACTAGGGAGTATATATTGCAATTAGAGCTTAGTAAACTTAGATCTAACAAAACCTATATTATATACTGTTAAACTGGCTTTATAGATAGAAGCAGGAATAGTAATAACTCTAAATATATAAACTACTCCTATTAACCCAATCTAGATATACAGGAATAGCTTATTAGGAAAAGGTACTATATAGTACTAGTAGTAAGGTATAATATTACTAAAGGTGCTGAGTTAATATACTTTTACAATTAGGTTAGTAGAGAGAGTTACTACTATAAGATACTAGGCTATTATAGTTAGTTCTCTGTAATAAAGTACTAGCGCTTAGATAGGTCCCTAGTTTAAAGAAGGGAATTAAGGTAATAGGTATCTTTTAAACTTACACTGAAAGAGGGAGGATACTAAATAGGTAGAATAGGTCTAGTTAGTAAGCGCTAGTTGCGCTAAACCTTTTTTATAATTCTTTATCTTTATTATATACTTTAGTCCCCAAATAGGAAAAGTATTACTAAGATTTAACCAGTGTCTATTCGCTCGCGTTTCCTAAACTCTAAATACCTAACTTAATACTTAACCCACTAGCACTTAAAATTAACCTTACCCCTACTTACCTATAACTCCTCTATTTATAAATATATTAATTATAGAGACTAAGTATAAATCTAGAGTAGAGGACTTGTATAACCTTGTTAATAGCATTATCTAGGAAGCTAAGATAATTTAGGAGAAGATCTAGGAGTTCTAGAAGACTCTTAGACCTATACCAGCCTATAGTGCCACTATTAATAAAGATACTAAGACTACCTCTAAAGAAGAGTCTATAGATATAGTCTAAGATATAAATTATACTTTAATAGAGTAGGCCTTAGCACTCTACAGGATTAGGTCCTAGCTCTTACTAGCCCTCCTTTATTAGAAAATATTAAAACTATAGGCCTCTCTAAGATTGGACTTAGGAGGAATATAAACATTACTTACGCAACATTCTTTCCTTTTATTAGCTAAAACTTAATACTACTATATCTATATATTAGAAGTAATATACTAAAGATACTGTTGGTAAAGGAAAAATAAAATCTTTAATAGAAAATCCTATAGCAGACTATAATAAAGGACATTATTAGGGTGTATTAGTGGAGATATTCAAGCTGAATAAGACCTTACTTAAAGAAGGTATCTCTAAGGTAGTAAAAGAGTATTATATCTTTAAATATATCTAGCCCTAATTAAGCCCTATCTTTAGGTGAGTTTCTACTCTATATTAACTTCTAAATCTCCTAAAGCTTTAATATTCCCTCTTCTCTATTATAAACCTTATAGGGACACTGAATTGCAAAGAGTAAACGACCTTATACTTAAATAATAGATCCTCCTTAAATACAGGCTGTTCAAAGGTAAAGAGTACCTAGGAATCAAACATGGGTTGCAATATCAATTTTGCTTTATTATACTTATACAGTAGATCAAGATTAGTAGAATATATATAGTAGCTAACAAAGAAGAGTTGATAAGGTGTTTTACATAGTTTATGCTATCTCTATTAGCTAACCACTTCTTAGTAAGGGGTTATATATACTATTAACTCTATAGTTATATTATTAATAAGATGTTAGGTTGGTTTAACGTTCCTTTTAGGACAAAAACTTAGGTGGGGGTAGGGAGATTATTATACAGCAGCGAAATTAAAACTCTATAATAACATAGTTAAGCAAGGGTAAGTTTACTATTGTATTAGCATAGAGCCCTATGTATACGTTTAATTATAATAAGGATATAGATATAGCAATTATATCGTAGGATAGCTAGGTAGATAGGCCCTACTTAATAATATATCACCTATAGCAAGTATACCCTCCTCACTAATAGGTCTAAGGCTAGTCTCCCTAGATAAAAGATAGTTGTATCTACTAGCCTCCTTTCTTATACCCTTAGCTCTAACGCAGTTTTATTAAGGTTAAAGAGAACTAATTATATATTACTATCCCTATTTATTCCTCGTTTACATCTATCCCAGCCTATTAGTATTATAGTATAACTAATATACAAATCTGCATGCTAAAGATAAGGCAAAAGTCTAAGACATAGTTATATATATATTAGAGGTATAGGTAATTATAACCTTGTTAATAAAAGTCCTTATTTTTATACTAACTAATAGGAACTAAGTATACAGGTACTTGTAGCACCTACTAATAAGTAAAGAGCTTATTAGTAGGTGCTATAAGTAAGTATAAGTAGGGCTACCTCTACCTTGTATTACCCAGATATTTTACCTATTATACTAATATTACTATTTAGAAGCTATAGTATATAAAGCCTTTCAACTATTATAAAAAGTAATATCTTCCTAAGTAAGGGTAGCTACTAGGTATAGCAAAGAGCAATAGCATAGATTTATAGTAGGCCCTACTTGTATAATCTATAGGTATCTTTATAACATTTTATAGATTATTACCTAAGAAGTTACTTAAGCAATTGGACAAGAGTATCTAGACTGGACATAGCCGCTAGTACCCTTTCTAGAAAAGGAGAGGGTTAAAGATAAGGTGAATACAAGGCTAGCTGAGGAGGGTATCCCTAAGGTGGAATCTAATATACTATAGTAGCAGATATTACATACTCTTAGAATAGTATAACAGGGTAAGGGAATATTAGAGATATCACCTAAGTAGGAGTACTAATAATTGTAGCTAATAGATTAGTAGTACTAAGTAAACCCTAAGTTTATACATATGGTTGGATTGGATAAGATTTACTAGCTGGACTAAATACGTAACGTATTAATTCTCCTTACCTCTCTATTCTAGCTAACTATACTTTCTAACTAAACGCCCCCTACTAAACTTTAAGATTAGATATAACCCTAGTACTGTATTAGCTTAGCAAATAATCAAGAATAGACTTCCCTACAGTTTAATAGAGGAAGCATTAGAATTTAATACGCTGGATTCTCTTTATAGCTTCTTGCACACAAGCCTTATAAATATCTTCTTTTTACTAATAAGCTAATTCTTTATGTTTATGATCCAACTACTCACAAATCTTTTCTTCTAAGGAATAGTCTTGTATTATCTTGCTTATTTTGAAGATTTTAGTAAGGTAGGAAAACATCTTATATAGGAAAAGTAAGGATGCAACGCAGTATACTCCTTCTTATTACTTCTTCTACCTTAGACCTTAGCAAGGCTATACAGTCATCTATTAGATATAATTTACCAAAAATACTTGCTGTATATATAAGTAGGACTCCTATATATAATTCCACCCTCACGTTAATACAAAGCTACTAAAGCTACTATATATTCCTATTAAACTATATAAGTGCACTAAGCTAAACTTACAAGTAGATTAATAAGCCCCCCTAGTATATATTACTTTCACGCAGCTTTATACTAGCCTAAGACTTAGGCTAGGCTTAGTATACCTCTTCTTACTATAAGCGTCTCTACCTAATTAATCCAACTGCCCTTATAGAGTTATAGGGGGTACTAGGATATATAATTAGGTATAGAAGCCTATAGGAAGTTTGCCTTCTAGAGAGTACTAACTAGAGGCTTAATAGGGTCTTATAACTAGTATATGTAACTAGGAGTTATAAGAGTATACTAGTACTAGAGGGGAGTCTAGCAAAAGTAATTTCTACTACCTGCTATTTAGTATTAGGAATGTATTCATAAAGATCCCAGTGACTTACTTATACATATTATAAACTTAGGGTCTAGCTATATACTATTAAACCTATAGTTAGATATAAATATTAGATAGGGGACTAAAGTATCTAAGTAGAGCTACTACTTAGATAGTAAGGTTACAGAGAGATAAAAGTACTATAGGAGGGAAGGCTAGTAAATAATATTTACTACCTGCTATTCAGCTAGCAGCACCTTTAATTAGCCCCTTAGCCTAGAGGTATTACTTAAAGCTACTAAGCTTATAGGGTAAGGAGAGATAAAATTATTATTTGATAAGATCTAATAAATCAGGTATCTCTACTAGAATGCAGTATAGCTGCCCTCTGCAACTACTAAGATCATCTAATAAATATACTTTAGGTGGTACTACCTCTGAATGCTACAACTATATATACGTATCCCAGCTTATACCCTATTTATCTCTTCTTACACTGCATCTTGCTATTATAAAGCAATGCTATAATTATCTCTATCTTTATCTAATCTTCTAATAGCGAGCATGTTAGGGAATAAGGGTTTAAGTAGAAATGATATATTGCTGTTAGAGCTAGAGCTGGTTTACAAGTATAGCAAGTATACTAATCTCTCTTTTAAGCGCAAATGTAATTGGAAGTAAGTTTTCTCTAGCTTTTATTCTTAATTCTTAGTACTTAAATTTACTTAATTATAGGAAGCACATGGATAGATATAAATAACTATACTACTATAATATAAAAAGCTGCTAGAAGCTACAAGGCTTTATATATAAAGGTGGACTCTTATATTATATACGTGAAGTGTATAGAGCAACCAACAGCAGCTTACTATATCTATCTAGGGACTATAACTATAGTAAATCTAGGTCCAGCTTTACGTAGAAGGAGAGTTAGTATCACCTACCTAACAACCATTACTTTATCTTAATGTTAGCTCTACTAGATCTTCGTGAACATATACATAGAAGGTATAGTAACCTTAATTAAGGAATGTGTTTAGAGAGTAGTATCTCTAAGAAAGAAGAGTACAACCTCTATATAGAAGCTGAATATCTACGCAAAGAAATCAAAGAGAAGGATAACTATATATATTCCCTAGAGGCTGCACTCCAGCAGGAGATTTAATATATTACCCGCTCTAGCTTTTGCTCTAGCTAGCTAAATCTTATCCAATCTAACTATATGTATAAGCCTGCTGTGCAGTTCTAAGGGCATTCCCCTTAGGGAACCTAGAACACATATTATAAACCTTGCTACCTAACCTTTACTACCTTATCTCTTTATACTCTTCTCTTCTTTAATATAGGTATTGCTATTATTATATATATAGGTGTAGGTAGTTATACAGCTAAGTCTAGTATAACCCTAGCACTTGTTATAAATAACTATAATAAATTACCCCAGCCTTGTTAATGGGGGTCTGGCGCTAATGCTGACTACTAATACTAATTACTAATGCTAAGTGCTAATGCCTAGCGCTAATGCTAAGTGCTAGTGCTTAATATCTTAGTAACTATTCAACTGAATAGACCTTATTAACTAGATAATACAACTGCTTACCTATAATAATGCTTTGCTATCTATAGCTGTAATCCCTTAAATAATAGTTCTCCTTTATCTCTAATCTTAATGGGCCTAGTAGACGTTCTACCCACCTATGTCTGTAGAGTCTATTATCTCACCTACTTAACTAGCTCTAGACTATTTAGCTAGAGCTTAAGTGAGGTTGCTCTGCTCCTCCCCCCTTAAGAGATATACTGCGTGAGCTAAGCTTATTATAAGCCTAGTTAATAAGTGCCCTTAACCAACTACACCGCACCTTTATTTAACTTCTATACTTTCTCACTATACAAAATAATTATGCTAACTCCTCCTTTTGCTCTATCTCTGAGTTTAACTCTTAACTATCTTTAAAGTTATTAAAGTATTCCGTCAACGACCCTTTCTATTGAACCTTATATTGTTAGCCTAATAGCATCTTCTTGAACAAACTAAATACGCAGCTACTATCCCCTATATAGCAAATTATATCAGGGCTTAATAAAGAACGCAAGTCTCCTTAGCCTAACTTTAATAATAATAAAGAGCTAGAGTTAATTGAGGAGGCTCCAGAGGCTACTGTAGAATATTACTTCAATACTAAGGTCTTTCTGCTAACTCTTCCAACTCTTTGATATAATAATTAAGCACTAATAACTACTTAAGTTCCTTTACTTCCTGCTATAACAACTAAGATTAGTAGACTATAACCTAATGCCTTGTATAGGTATATAAATTCAACATTTAATTAGGATAGTAGATACTTATTTACTATATAGGATGCTTATATAAACTTAATAAATCTCTTATACCCTTTCTTTATAATTAAGTATAAGGGTGATAGAGGAAGTATAATAGTAAGTGTTCTCTACTATAGTGCCTTAAATTGTGCTAATTCTCAGTTTTTAGGTTACTATAAATTAATACTTAGGAGGTACTTTAACTTGTATCTTAATAGCTGAAAATCTAAAGTATTACTTATAGACAGCTGGCTTAGATAATATTATACCCCTTAATATATATTTATTTAGTATTACAGTTAATAGTTCTAAAGCTTAGCTTCTTATAATATAGAAGGCCTCCTATAAGGTATACTATACTAAAAGGTACAGCAGCTATACTATAAGGAAGCTAGAGGATATTTAGAAGTTCTATACTACCTATTATAATATTCTTGATTAGGGATAAACTAAGTAGCTTTAATAGATCTATTCTACTATTAATGTGCTAGTAGAGTACTCTTGCTAAATTCAATCTGCTAAATCCAAGTTATATATTCTAGAGATATCTAAGGAAATACCTCCTAGTAAATAAAGAGTTATATAAGTTAACCCTCCTACTCTATCCTACGCTGCTATATAACTTAGACCTTCTACTTATACTACTACTAACCTATCTTATATCCTATCTTAAGTCCTAGCTCTAATTCTACCCCTATCCTATAGGGGATACTTATCACTGTATCTATATATATATTATTCTAGTGATTTATCTAGGAGTATCCCTAAAACCAACATCTCTAATATCTAGGCTCTACCTTTACTATACTTAAGTATATCTAGCCTAAAGCTCTTCTATAATACTAAGCACTAAAGTTAGTACTATATAGATACTATAGGTAACTCTATTTAGGCTAAATATAGGGCGTGATAGCTGTTTATATTAGGTGGTATACTAGTATACTAGTATATATCTATATTATTGTAGTTTTCTATTAAATCAAATTGTAATAATATACCTCTTATTTCTCTTATCTCTCTGTTTCTATATTAACCTTTGTCTCTACTAGCCCACTTAACTACCTATTACCCATTATTATAACCTACCTTTCTTATTATTATACAACTAGGACTACCTCCTAATAGGCTACTATAGTTAGTAAATATATTAGGGGATAAAGTAAGCCTATAGTGACCTAGTGTAACTACTAAGATTAATTTGAGTTGATACTATTACTATTTATTATAATAGGTATAGTGAGCTGTGTAAAGGTACTAGAGTAAATAATAAGTATTATATTCTGCATGCCCTCTAACCCCCTTTCTCCTTCCCCCTTCCCTTCTTTAGATTAACAATTGTGTCTAGAGCTATAGTAAGGCTATTACTATGTTCCTCTTCTCCTATACTCTTAAACTACTAAGATCTTATATTTACCTTATATAAGAACTTGCCCCTCCTATTAGTACTATAAATATAGTATAAGGTAGAAGATATATATAGTTAAAGAGCTAATAGATATAATAAGTAGGAGTTGTTGTATATTTTAAGTAGGAACTCCTTAAGCTTAGGGTTTTACTAGAAATATAAGGTAGCCTACTTATATAGATTAGAGTTTTATTTCTCTAAGTCTAGACTATACTAATCTTCCTACCCCTATATCTAGATATAGCCTCTCCCCCCCCCCTAGCCTTTTCTTTATTGCTAATTATTTACATCCTAAGCACCTACTTCTACTATACTAACTTAGGTAGCTACTCTAATAGATAGTACCTATATTATAGTACCTAACCCCTTGTCTATTAATACTTTACTATACCACCTCTATATATTATCTTGAAATAACAGACCTAGATATTATTCTCTACCTATACCTAAATAATAGCCTAGGGAAGGTAGGCGCATAGGAAGTAATTACCCTATCCTAGGGTAGGCTGTAGTATATGCTGCTATAATACTATAATGCTCTAGGGCAATATAATAGCCCTAGCTATTAAGATAGGGAGTTAATAGAGTAACTAGAGGAGCAAAGAGGCCCTAAAAGTAGTACTTACCTTATTTTAAGGTTCAGCTATAGTGTAAAGACTTGTTATAGTATAGTAGCTAGGTATACCCTAAATATTAATCTACCCTTATAGAAGCTGCTAGGTATTAGTTACTTCTACTTTACTTTTACCTTTAATAATAAGGACTAGCTAATAGTAAGAGACCTAGGCTCTCTTAGTAGAATAAGAGTTATCTATAATAGAGAGGAGGGAGTATAGTAGTCTAATTTTAACTATCTCCTATAGGGACCTATAATTTTAGGCAATAAACTGCTAGTCCTTAATATTATAGGTAATATTTAGTTTAAAGTTGTTATGCCTCCTTATAATATTACGTCCTAAGACTATATTAATAGGGTAGCTAGGTTCTACTAGGGTATAGTAGACCCTAAGGATCTCTTTGCCTTGCTTATTCTTTAGAGCGCATTAAGTACCCAGCCTCCTACTAGAATATATATAGTACTAAAACTCTCTAACCTAGCTCTTGTTAAGAAGATGCTTAGTAAGGGAAGTTTTAGGGTTATAACGTATATTTGGAATATAATAATAGGGGAAGAGTATACCTTAAAGGAGCTACTAGAGAAGTTTATCTAATATAGTAAAGTTAAAACTAAGGATTAGAAGAAGGAAGCTTAAGTTATAGGATGTATTTCTTATATAAGTACTATATATCCTTAAAATTAGCCCTATACTTACAGCCTATAGCCTTAGGACTATATTATTATATTTTAAGATACTACATTCTTACCTTAGCCCTAGTTAACCTTTGAGTATGTCCCTAGAGGCTTACTTAACACCTATATTAACTTATCTACCTTTGAAAATATATAAGTCCTCTGCTAATTACTTTTAGCCCTATAATACCTCTATAGATAAACCCCTCCTATTAGATATTATAATATTAAGCCTAATAATATCCTAGTGCTCTACTAGTACTCTAGTGGTATCTATATCAAGTTTATAGACTTTGGCTTAGCTAAAGTAGTAGACTATCTAAAGATATTCTATAGTTCACTATAATTTATAGCTCTAGAGATTTATAAGGTCCTAGTAGCTATAACTAATATTAGGTATAGTGTAGCTGTTAATATCTAGTCTCTTAGTATAGTTATTACTTTACTTAAGTATAGGCTTCTATGCTACAAGAAGTTATACTAAACTAGTACTATAGCTTAGATATAGGTAGTATTACAATATATTAAGGACTATAAGGAGAAAGGAAATAGGTTACTCTATTTCCTTCTTAATACAATGCTAATTGTAAACCTATAGGAGTAGGAGGGGGCCCCCTACTATTATAATAAGGTACTGTAATTATCCAACTACAACTCTTAATATCTATTTCTATACTATATCTCTTATAATTAGCTTAATAGGTATATATCTTCAGACTCTAATAAAAGTAATAAGGATAGTAATCTAGGCACCCTAATACCTAGTACCTAGCCTTTAATAGAGTATAAGGGAGCAAGCGAAGAGCCTACAATCTACCTTAGTCTTATTATAGATCTAGGGTACTATAGCATAGATATAATTAACTCTATTGTTAACTTAACTAAATCTAGAATATCCTAAGGTTTAGGTGCCTTAATACCTAAGGCTTAGCAGTACTAGGGATAGGATAACTCTGTTGCCCTACTATAAGGGAGTATACTGTATAGTATACTATAGAACCCTAAACTAGCAAGTTTCTTAAGCAACTATAATACTGCAGCTATAGAAGCTAGTAGCCCTTAGAATAATGCTTAGCTTAAAGAGCTAGACATCTCCTTCCTTATTTATTACTATCTTAGCGGCAGAGCCTAAGATAATAAGGCCTAATAGGCCCTTAAGGTTCTAGAAGTAGTAGTAGGGGAACTATGCTAACTGGGGTATAAGAGGATATAGCTAGAAGATTATAGCCTACTAGTATTAGTGCACTAGTCTCTTATAGATCTAACTCTAGGGGTTATTATTCTACAATATAATAGTATAGTTAGCTAAGATAGTTCTTCTAGTAGGCTATAAGCTAGTAAACGTAGGAAGAGTATTATAGTAGGTAAGGACCTAGAGTTAGGATAACTACTTTATAGGGGTGGATCTATAGATAGAATATTTAGTACTAGTAACTCTATAATTACTATTCTAGAGCTTCTAGTAATATTAAAATATATCTATATATATATACACTTTTAAGCATAATTGTATAAGAATAGATAGTAGATATTTCTTACTTTTTTTCTATAATAAATAAATCCTCCTATAAGTTATATATATATTATAATATAAGGCTAGCTCTATAGAGTAGCCTATAGCTACCTTCTAAATATATAGTAATAAAAATACAGGGTAGAAAGGTGTATTAGCTATATATAAGTCTAGTATACTCCCTACCTTACCTTCTTTATAGTTCTAACTTTAGTTGCTATATACCCCCTAAAGTGGTTAGTAGCCCTGTATATATGCTAAGCTAGGACTAACCTTACTATGCTAGTATAGGACTACTCTTCCCTACTATTATCTATATATACTATATAACCTATATAATATTATTTACTAAAGCTATAGCTCTTGTGTTTACAGCTATAGACCTCCTAGTATTTAATAAGAGCTAGCTTGTCTAGTATCTTAAGAGTAATTAGCACGTTAATAGTAGGTTTAATATCTAGGCTAATATAAGAAGCCTCTCAAAGAGCTAATAAGATAAGCTAGGGAGTAAAGTAAGGTAAGAAGGCTTCTAATACTTGTTATATCTAGCTGTATACTGCTAATAGGTATTCTAATAGTACTACTATAGAAATTATAACTGCGTTACAACCTATTAATATAGAGGTACTTCTTATATACTTAATAAGTATAGAAGGTAGATAGGATAGCTCTCTAGGACTTAGATATTTATAATTACTGCCTAAGATATCTAAGTTAATGTACCCAGCAAGCGAGTCGTCTAGGTAAGTGAGTTGTCTACCCCACCAACTTTTCGTGATGCCTTAACTTCTAATCGTTATGGCTCCACCACCTTAAGTGCAACCAACCTACCCTGAAGCAGATATTCTCCTTACTATCTCAGCTATTAATTAAGCCTAGTTTAAGACTAAGAGACGCGCTACTATAGTATTTAATGTCCCCTAATTAACTATACGCAACTGACGCGCTGGTAGGCCTACATAATGCAATTACTAGCCTAACTTAAAGAAGCTTACCAAGCTAGAAGAGGAGGTAATTATTAGATATATACTTGACCTAGATTCACGAGGCTTTACGCCCTCTCTAGGTACTATACAAGAAATAGTAAATAAGCTACTTACTAAGCGTAGCACTAGCTAGGTAGGTAAGAAGTAGCCTAGGAACTTTGTTAACTGGACTGCAAGCCTTAAGATATAATATAATTAACTATACAATTAACAGAGAGCCCTCTA